>ML802658.1:112725-130107 GCA_009831015.1 Picea engelmannii | reverse complement strand
TAAACCATAAATGTTATTAGGGTATTGCTCAAACTAAATGAAAGTCCCATGGTGTTGTAGTGCCCATAACGAGTGTGAAAAGTGGTGTTGAACACATCTTCTTATTTAATTCTATTTTGATGATATTCTAATCTTAAGTCTAGCCTAAACGGGTTGCATCCATTGGTGAGGAGTAAGTATTTTTTCACGAGTGAGCAAGATTTGATTCCCATGAGGGCTTTTCTTGGAGCCATTGGTGAGGAGTGAGTTTTTCACTAGTGAGCAATGTTCAATTCCCATGAGGGATTTTCTTAGAGCCATTGGGCCGCCTTGTAGTGGTGGTTTAACATGTGGTTGAACTCAAAGAGGTTATATAAATCCCACCCCCATGTTCTTCATTTTAAAAAATACAATAATTAGAAGATAATCCGTGTAATACATTATCGAATGGAGAGCTTTCTAGCCCCTAGCGTGATGGTTAAAATTTTACCCTAGATGTGTCATTACAACTTTTTTGAACCCTCGATATCATGCATGATCCTTACAAGTTTCTCATTACAACAATGAATCCCCTCCGGCATTCCCCAGGTCCTCCCTTCCCCTTATGCATACACTCTATCCCATTCAATGACCACCACTACAAGAAATTCTAAACCCTTGGGTCTAGCTAATGTCTCCTCTTTTCCCGTCCCCTCACAATTGGTGGATGATAAGGAAAAAAACCCTTCTTCTTCCCCTCCTAATGCAAGGTAGAAGGTCCCTTCCTCCTTGAAAACAAGGGACTCAATGACTATTGAAAAGTTGCATCTTGCTTGACCAATTTTCTCTAGTGATTCACCCTCAACTATGATAAAATAGGATCATCTATAGATTTAATGGCCTTTGACCAAAACTAGTAGATCTACACCAATGGGTCTCCAAAACATGGAGATCAGAAATAAAGGAGGAAGCCTATGTGTACCCATGCATGAAGGGGTTCTTCATTACAAAATTTGATCTTGTAGAAGATAGTGATAAAATCTTCAATTCTTGTCCTTGGTTTTGGGGAAAATCCAATCTTTGCATGAAGTAATGGACTCCCACATTCTATCTGAATAGTGGACACTGTCTCCACCACCCCCATATGGGTAAGAATGCCTAACCTTCCACTACATTTACGAGGTTTTGGTTTATTGCGGGATATAAGAAATGTATTCACAAATTTCACTTTAAGAGTGTTGAAACACAATGAAAGTACATTATCACATATCTCGCATTTGCGTTAACATGGACATTAACAAATAATTTCTAGAAAAAATCAAGTTTATAGCTAAAGACTACAACTAGACCTGACTTCTTAATTATGAGAAAGTTACCTGCCAATGTAGAGCTTGCTTTGAAACAACGCGCATTGAAACCCACTGTGTTCAAAAGGGAGGGAGATCAAGAAGGCCTAAAAGGAAACCCATTTAGAACAAAAAAGTACTACCATTTAATCAACAAGAAAATTCTGGTGCCCCTCTAGATCATTATAGCATTATAGTAGACATCATCATCACCAAGAAAGGTGTCAACACAAGTTGGTGAACTCCAATTAACAACACTTTGAACCCTATGGATATCCCACCAAGTTAATACCCAACACAACAAATCGTACCCCCAGAATCAGGGAATATAAAATTTTTAGCAATGATAACATCTCCTCCTAGTCCTTAGAATCTTTAGATTCCTTCCCTACACCCATTTAAAAAGGGTCGGGTGAGATGGGATATTTTGGTAAAGAAAGAGGATCAAGAGGCCTTAGAAATTCCATACATCCAACATTCCCTTCCTAAATAGGGATTCAAAAGAACTACAAATCTAGACAATGGTGTGCTATTAGAACTAGCCATGCATCTTGGCCTTCAAAAGAACTACAAATCTAGACAATGGTGTGCTATTAGAACTAGCCATGCATCTTGCCAAGGCCAGACAAAGGAATGGATTGAATTCTACAACAAGAAAAAAATAAATTTCCCAAACAAAAAATGACATACATAAAACAAAACCAACATCAAAACCTATTTTGGATATGTATTTATTTTTCATACACTTATGTTTCCATTTTGTCTAAATTTACTCATGTAAACACGGCTTTTAAAGAAACTCTATCAACAATAGAAGAATCACTACTTGGGAATCACCTAGCCTTGGTAACAATGGGAGATTCATGATAGATAGATTACACCATAATGTGTGTATGTAACCTTCATTGTATAGATAGTGTCACAGTTTTTGACTCAATATTATCCATCTATCTCATTTTTTTTAATCTTAAGTCTAATACCTTTGGAAAGATTTGTGCTTCTCTCAATTGGTTTAATAGACCATCAATAAAGGTTTATTTAATCATGTTTTATTTAATGGGTATCAATTTTTAATCATTTCAATGTTTAGTTATTGTTCAATAATGCAAAACCTCCAAGTTCCATCCTTCTTTAAAAATAAAACCAGGGCACCCCTTAAAGGGACATTAGGTTAGCTGAATTGTTTATCTAGGGATTCTTGAAAATAATCTTGAATTTTATCAGTTCATGATATGTTATTATGTACATAGATAAAATTACGAATTCTATTATGGGTTTGAGTTCTATATCATACATAATCTCTCCTTTTGGTGTTATCCCTATCAACATTCCAAGGAACACTTCAACAAATTCTTGAAGTATTAGGTAGTCTCCAGTCATGGTCCTTCACTTTTATTTTGAGTCCCAACAACCAACACAACCCAAAACCTCTTATTCACATACATTTTTTCATGTAAGGGGGTCGATTATCTAAGTTGTACAAGTTTTTTTATCATTCCCTAGAGTACTTTGGGGTTTCCTTCTTCATCCAAGCACTCATTGACTTCTTTAAAAATCTACTTTAGTTGAATGGGGATCTAATAATTGTTAGTCCCAATCTCCTCATATTATGACTCTATGGGAAGTATATGGAAAATGGCACTAATTTCACAATTAGAGAATTTCAAGGCACAATACTTCACACTCTTATTCATTATCTTTACAATTTCATTAACCATTTGCACCTTCCAAGGTAATTCATGTGGTCTAGTAACTAGGTTATGCTTAGCTACTATAAAGTTGGAAAGGAATGAATTTGTATTCCCATTGTAGAATAACACAATGAGATCTTGGCCACTTATTTTACCTATCAATTTTATTAATGGGAGTTTGTATTGAACCTAATTGTTGGATAACACCATATACTTTCATTGTCAAGTCTCCTTCACTACATTCACCACTATTTGTTGAGACAAAAGGTTATTCACCTTTCCCCCTTGCTAGTGGGGAAAATCCCCCTATTACTATATCGGGTCGAAGTATAGGAAGAGCATTGATCTCGCTTAAAAGACAGTTTTATTTCTAAACTACCCCAAACAATCTAAACTTAAAAGACAAGAGAAGGAAAATAGGGTGTACCTTAGGTCCTTTCGGTTGGTGTAGACCTCCTTCTCCTTTGTAGCTTCTTGGACTGTTGGTTTCCTCCCAAAGCTGACCTGCAAACAATTTAGACAACAAAGCTTCAAGATATTCTATCTTTATGTATCAATGTTAGGGTTCATATATAAATGGAAACACATTAATCAAGTAAGCACAAAAACACAATATTTGGGATAGAAAATAGCTCTTTTATTCATATGTGAATATTACAAAAGTTACAACCTTCTTATCGACAGATGCTTCGTGAAATAGGTCCAGGCTCCTCTTACTATTGCTCCAAGTGCATCATTTCTAGGCTGCCTCTCACAATCATCCAGTCTCCTTGGGAAAAGGGAAGGGATTTCATAGGGAGAAAGGGTTGAAGGGGAAAGCTGAGGCCAAATCTCAGAAAGGGCTACAAAACTTGAACTAGAGGGGAAAGGAATTTTGGAAAAGTTTCTCCATTCTAATGCTTGATGATGGAATGAGACACCAAGACCTCTTTTTATATGAAAAAAATATGGTTATTCGATTTGGGGATGGGATACAATGGGTACATTGGTTGGGAAACCTCCAATAGCCCATTAACTCCGCCGAATTCCTTGCAACTTTTTATTTTTTGCAACTTTTGGAGGAAAACACAGGTTGTTTAGTATGCAACTTGTGTATGTACACATGATATATAGTATGCAACTAGCATATGTACGTGGATAGTTGTTACTAGATAAATCGGTAGGTGCGGACACTAATAGATCTCCCTAGATCCACCTGAATCTAGAACAAAACAGAACAGGACATGACTCTTTCTCTAAGTTACGATCATTGAATCTACTACTGAGAAGGAATGAGTGACATACCTTTATATCGCTTCCTTAGGTCTCTGTTGTTCCTGCTTCACTATGGTGCTCTTGTGAAATTATGTCCAAGACAATGCAAACCAACCAAAGCAAAGATAGCAAAGTATATTCAATGTCAACCTATGCATATGATCAAGGAGTTATGTAATAAAATAAGAGTGATTTTATGAGAAAGGGACATGCCTCTATATTATATTAAATGAAAGTAGAAGATACAACCAGATCACCTTGATGTCGCAAGCTTCCTTTCAGTGACCCTTGGTTCCAACACACGCACTTGCTCTATGTTTGCATGAAGAAGATCCAATACAACTTGATAGACTAAATAGAGTCTTCAAGCTTCTATCCAAGCAGAGTTCTTGACACAATTATTTCACCAATTCTTCATTCAATCTTGCTTAACCTTTTCCATGAGAAACCTTTTAATATATAGGAGAAGGAGAAATGGTTAAATGGATGAGGATGATCCCACTAAATCTGAGAAGTCAGTAGGATGCCAACCATGCGAATGCCAACTCATTCTCTAGAAGATCCCCTTCTAGAACCTTCATGACCTCTTCTCTTTTCCAAGCTTAAAAACAGGTTTGCATCCTACCTATAGAGCAGACTGCGAACAGTTCGCACCCAAAGTATGGGTTGCCTGCGAGAATAAAGGATTTTCGCACCCTATAACATAGGCAGACCATGAACTCATCTTAAAAATATGATTTTTGGAAGAAGACAACAGTCACTTTTCTCAGGAAAAAAGTCCTTGTGGGAGCCTGAATACATCATTGTAGAGACATCACCAGAGTGAACAAAAAAATGTGTAATAGAATTCCTCCCAAAGTATGAGGCTGGAACTTATGACAGTTGAAATACTTTGTAAAACGTGTGTGTGTGTCAGAAACAAGGAGTGCACCTAATCAGAAACCTGTAAACAATCTAGCATCTGCAGAATATAATACCAGTTCTGAGGTAGACATTCCCATTCTCAGATCACAAATGAATGGAATCATAAACGTAGGTCATGGACACCAATCATACATTGTGGATCCATGTCGTCAAAATGCTACATAGCCGCTAGGAATACACTGTGGATCTATGTGAGAAGACTTGAATTAAAACATAGCCACGTGACATACAAAGTGGATCTATGTGCCAATACAAATCATACATACTCCATCATAGCCCAGATAAAAAAGATGAGACCCATGGTCTTCAATCCCATCACCTGAAAGTACGAATCTAGCCATGTGATTACATGTGTTGAAGTCGAACATGGTAGAAACCACTTAATTACTGGTCACTGATGAAGACCATTAACAAGTGCGAGGGAAATCACCATTGATGTCAATGACTCCCAAGGTACTGAAGTACAATCTGAATGAATGCGAATGAATGAGATGAAGTCGAGCACTCGACGAAATCTCTCGATCAAGGATCAATGATGTGAAACCCCTATCGAAAGCGAAGAGACCTACCATTAAGGCATGCAGGTTCCAAGGTACTAAATGATTTCTAAGTCTCATTCCCAGATAATGAGTTGGATTTGATGGAAAAAGATTCGTCACATAAGGGCCTTGATGTATCCCCCATCAATGACACAAAACAAGTAACATATTTTGAGGGTGAATCAAAGTATGAACATGGGTTGAAACAGACACAGGGAAGGCCGACATAGTAAGAGTGGACAACTGGAGATGACCAACTTGATAGAGGGCTCATTTGAACTGCTCTTGAACATATGAATGACACGACCAAGGACTTGGAAAAACTGACTCAAAGACGACCCAAGATATGACCTTGTATCAAGTTGGATGAGAGACAAACGAATTTTCCAACCCGGATTCAAATGATGAATAGGGGGTGTCATGTTCAAGAGCGACACTTACTGCCATTAATATGAATACAAAAACATATCCCTTTCCCAAAATTTCCCCCACCATCTCTGGCAAGTATCTCTTTATTTTTACACAAGCTTGAGGAGGATAACATATGCTTGTTGATGTAAGCTCATCCTTCGGACGAGTCCCTCAGAGTATATTTAGTGAACCCTAGGAAGGAGTAGTTTGGTCCCATTACGGGTCTTTCAATGTTTGTTTAACGAGTCCAAGGATAGAAAACTCGAGGGGTTTTCATGTTTTGAGAGTTTTAAAAACACTTAAAGAGAACTCTCTCAATTCCTTTTTCATAAAAGAGTTCGACGAGACCGAAAAAGCGATAAACTATCGCCCGTCGAACGTTTTCTTCAAATACTTTAACGAGCATGAAAATAACAAGATCGTTCGACAATCTTTTCGTTTTTATGGAGCGTGAAAAGAGATTAAAGGATACTCCCTTACGTTCGTCATTTTTGTGTTACCGTGATGAGTACGAAAAGACGAGAAAAAGTATACTTGGTTACGTTCTCATATATTTTCGAGCATGAGAACGAACGAAGACTGAGCTCGAGGTTTTTCCTACAAAAACCCTAAAAAAGTAGTCGTACATGCGACAAAAAGAAAAAACACCCGTACCCCCTTGTTCGGACTTGGAAGTTGCTATATCTATGAAAAACCATACTCACAAGGCTATTAGGGTATTAGGTTTTATAAACAAAGCAATAAAAATAATATAAAAGATCAATAAGAAATAGTAAAAAGTGAATAAATATGAGTGAAAAGGATTGTTTACCATTTCATTGTTACTTTGCCAAAAACTTGTCCAACATACATCATTTTCCCCCAAATTTATCTACTCGATTGCGAGAGGCACAAGCAATCATTCGACGAACGGTTTCAGCCAACGAGGTAATCTCCTGATTCTCCAACTTTTCCATGGTTTGTTTTTGGTTTTTATTAGCAATTTTTAGAGTTTTGAGTCCATTTTAGGGTCGGAACATGCGCTCAAGCATTGTCGCAAGTGGGTCATGTGGGACCTGTGAGAATCTAAGATTCTCGTAGGTGGGCATCAGGGCACCTGTGAGAATCTCGCACTGTGCAAAAGGTTCACCTGCGAGGGCCGAAAAACGGATTTTAATGTGTGGTTTTGCTCAATAAAAATTATGCAAGAGTTTAAAAAAAGTTGTTGACTTCCCTCTCATGGCTCTATTGCAGGTGTTTGACCATCACGATGTTGGAATGGAGAGAAAGAGAACATGAGGAGGAGGATTCCATTGTCAGAAGTGACCCAGGTACGATCACTTCCCTCCGGGAACGTGGGCTCTTGAAATTTTTTAGGATCCTGGGCATGAGATCCCAACTCAGGTTGTTAGAATACCTGGTCCACATGTGGGACGTGGATCAACATTTATTTCACATGGGAGTCCATATGTTGACACTAGATATCAAGGATATCTATTTTCTAACGGGGTTGTCACGTCGTGGATACCATGCTTCTTTGACTGGAGGTAGAGGCGACAAACTTCCTATGAGCAAGTATGTTTGCCAATATTGTGTTCCCGAGGCAGAGAGAAGCAAGGGTAAGGTTTCCATTTAGGGGGTCCAAGATTTGACCCTACGGACTATCTTGTTTACCATTGCACGCATAACTGGGAGTGCGGATTTTCACATGTCTCTCTAGAGCTATTTCCAATATGCCATAGAGTGCACAGAGCCTTAGGTTTTCAACTGGTTGGATGCAGTTCTCTGCAGTATGAAGAGACAATTGACAAAGTGCAGAAGGGGTGACTTGAAGCAGTTTGGGTACGGGTCACTTTTGGTGTCATTCTTCCTCGAGAGGGTCCCACTGCTACGACTACAGGTTGATTAGAATTTACCGGCCCCATAAGATCTGAGGATGCTGAGGTGGTGTAACCTCATGGCTTGACACGTAGCAGGGCCTATAATCAAGTATAATGATTCATTTTTCGATTGGTTGAGGCCTTAGATGTTGATGATCGACGAATACGCGTATGTCGGTTTGGATTTCCGAGGGGATCAGGATTTGGTCCTGCCTGAGGATGCTCAGTGGGGTGACTTAGGTGAGAAGTACACATTTTGTTATTTTTAAATGTTTCTGCAAATTTTATTATATGAAATGTTTTTATGTTTGTTCAAGGACTAATCAAAAAATTTATTTTTGATGACACAAATGTGGGGCCATATCGACCTCCAGGAATGTCTCCCATTCAAAGGCGAGGAGAAGCGGCTACAGTGGCGAGGTGGGATGCCAAAGACTACGAGGCAGTGGAACAAAACTTAGAGGGGTTGACCACAGATGTTCCAGACATTGCTATTGGGGAGATCCCAAGAAATTACTAGTGCCATAGTGTGGGCGTGTCTGAGTCTCTCAATCAACTGCTCCGTAGGGTAGCCCGAGCAGTTGTGTGTTATCATGAGCGTCATTCATGATGCTATTTTGTAGAAGCTATAAGCTTCGTATTTTGAGATTTTGATCCTTGGACATAAACTTTTTGTAAAAACTTTTGATCGTTATATACATATATACGTCTTCTACCAGCTTATTTTGTGTTGTGTTATACATGTGATGTGTGATTGGTTTATAAATGTCCCAAATGTCTGTCTAACACATAGTTAGCTAAGGCATCAGTCAATGTATTTAGACATCTAGGAATGTGTTGATATTCGATATAATCAAAATAACGTTCCAAGAGGTGAATTCGTAAATATACCCGTAATAAAGTAGGACTTCGGATAGTATAGACGTTACTTAACTGTAGTACTACTAGCTGCGAATCGAGTCATATAACCAGGTGGCGGATATCAAGCGAAATAGCATCAATCAATAATTTGATGATGACGCTATATTCTGCAATATTATTGGTCGCATGACCGAGGCACACACCTCGTAGACTCATAAGTTCATTTGTAGGGGCATAAATTTCCCATGCAACAGAAGCAAGGTTCTGAGTACTACAACTAGTGCCATTGGTGAAGCCAATGTGGGGTAGCGAAGACTCTGACATATGGAAACCAAGCACAATGCAAGATAAGCGGTCGAGGACATAGACCAAATAACGAAAAATCATACTAAAGTAATACACAAAAAGTATGATACAATAAAATACAAGCACTCATGCACAGGTGATCTTAAGCATAGTACTTCTTTAAGTACAACCCATTTCTAGGTTCACTCAAAGGGATACCATCGTAGTCCATCAACTCTTAATCTCCTTTCTCCAAAACTCGTCTGACGATATAAGGACCTCGCCACATAGCTTCAAATTTTTCGGCTCCTAGCATATCCCGATCTTGTTCGTAAAGGAGAACTAGATCACCTTCAGAGAAAATGTGTGGCTTGACATGTTTGTTGAATTGGGCTTTGACGCATTTCTTCTGGGCTTCTATGACTAGGGTGGCATTGTGATGGGTTTCGTCTAATTGCATGAGATACAACAGACGTTCTTCTTCGACATAAGTGTTTGGGAGAAGTTTGACGGCTAGTTTTAGGGAGGGTATCTCAAATTCAATCAACAAGATGGCTTCTAGACCATAGACTAACTGGAACGATGTAAACCCGGTAGAAAACTTAACGGATGTCCAGTAATCCCACAATGTTGAAAACAACATCGTGTGCCAACTTGTTTTGTGAATCCCTATCATTCGTTGAAGCATGGTAATTAGGACTTTGTTTATTGCTTCAACTTGGCAGTTGGCTTGTGGGTAATAGGGTGTTGAGTTTTCATGGAGAAGACCCAACTTTTCAGAGAGTTCAGACATCATGAAGTTTCTAAAGTGGCTATCGTGATCAGTAACAATATCTTGAGGAACACCAAACTAAGCAATGATGTGATTGAATATGAATAATGTTGCAGTATTTCCAGTATTGTCGAATGTTGGCATCGCCTCAGCCCATTTCGTGAAATAATCTATGGCTACAATAATGTATCCATGCCCCCCGATCGAGTGAGGGTGACATGTCATGAAATCGATACCCCATTTCGCAAAAGGATCAATGGAGACCACAAGCTGTAGAGGAGCAAGGTGTGATCGTATTTTATTGTTGTAGGTTTGGCAAACGTGGCATTTTTGGACCGCAATTATACAATCGTTGAATAAAGAAGGCTAAAAATACCCCGCTCATAAGATCTTCTAGGCAGTAGCATACCCAGACATGTGACCACCACAGGCTCCAGAATGGCAGTCATTCAGGGCTTTCTCAGCTTCGTCAAATGTGAGGCAGCGTTGAAAAATGGAGTCAATCCCACGATGATAAAGAGTATCACCGAGGATAATATACTGACGGGCTTGGTAGCATATTCAATGGCAGCCAGTGCTAGACAAATTAGGCTGGAAAGTATGGGTCTAGAGATATATGATGATATCTCCATACCAAAGGTCATCGGAACTGATCAGGAAAATGGATTCATCGGGTAATGAATTCTCGACTACATTTTCCGTCTCAGAGCGGGGAAGGTCACATATCAACTCGGAAAACACCAAGGATTTCTTGGACTTAGCGCGTTCAAATTCTAGGTCAAACTCCTGGAGTATTATGATCCATTTGGAGTATTTCCCCCCTGGCAATTGGCCTATAAGAATGTGCTGCATAGGGTTGCAGTTGGAAATCACCGTAGTCTTGCGTAAAAGGATATAGTGCTAGAAACGTTGAACAACTTGGACGGCTGCCAAGGCCAATTTTTCAACATGTAAATACTTGGTTTCGGTAGTTGTGAGACTCCGACTCAAGTAATATATGACATGTTCATCATGAGAATCATCCTCTTGGACGAGAACCATAGTGATGGTATAGTCTGAGGCTGCGAGGTAAAGGAAATAATCCTGACTGTAATCAGGTGGGAAGAGTAATGGGGTACGTGTTAAAGACAGTTTCAAAGCTTCGAAAGCTTTGTCGGCAGTGGTATCCCATACGAACTCAGAACCTTTCTTGAGCAGGCGCGTAAATTCAAGAGTTAGCTCAACATAGTTTGGGATGAAACGATAGAGAAAGTTTGCCTTCCCTTGCAAACTTTGTAACTGACGAAGTGAAGAAGGAGGAGGAAGATTGAGAATCGCTTCGACCTTCAAAGGATCTACCCTGATCCCTTGACGTGAAACAATAAAGCCCAGAAGTTGGCCAGATTCTACGCAAAAAACACATTTGTGGGGATTCAAGCGTATATGGTAAAACCAACATCGAAGGAAAATGGCACGGAGATGTGTGGGATGATCTACATGGTGCATGGAATGAGCAGGTAAGTCATCAAGATATGGCTTCACAATGTGCTTTATATCATGAAAGGCGTAAGACATAGCACGTTGAAAAGTTGCACTGTCATTCTTTAAATCGAATGGAAGTTTCTGGTAGGCGAAAGTGCCCCAAGGAAAAATAAAAGAAGTCTTGTGTTGGTCCATGGGTACGATATTGATTTGATTATATCTAGAGAAACCATCCATCAGAGATAAGAGTTCACTTCCGACACAATCGTTGATGATCTGGTCAACGAAGGGGGTAAGAAAGTTGTCTTTAGGACAAGCTTTGTTAATGTCTCTATAATCAACACACACGCGGATCATACCTTGTTTCTTGTTAATCAGAACAAGATTGGAAACCCAGTCAGTTAGAGCCACAAGGTAAATAAAGACAACTTTGAGAAGTTTCTCAACTTCAAGCTTGATAGTGGCGTCTTTATGTGGGTGGACCAGACAAAGTCGTTGCCAGACGGGTTTAGCACCCGGGTATGTCTTAATCTCATGTACCACAATGTCAGGGTCAATCCCCAACATTTCTTCATAGCTCCATGCGAAGACGTCACAAAATTATTGGAAAAGAGACTTGCAGGTGACAACTTCGTCATGGGAACACGAAGCTCCGATATGCACATTTTCGACAACTCCAGGTTTTATGGATATGTCGAGGGGGATGGTGGGTGAGATATTACTTAAGTTCCCTTCGTAGAACATATCATGTGTAGACTCGGGAATGGTAGAAATGATGACAACGGTCGATGAGGTCGAGATTCGTTGGTAACCCTCGATGGTGTGTTGTTCCAGGAAGAGGATGGAATGATGATGTCCATCGTACCAAAGGGTGTTTTCCATGGACATAACAAACATAATCATCTCATCCATGGTAAAAAGTACGCGGAATGGATCCGAAGATAAATAACCAAGAGAGGGGGTAGAAGGGGTTGCCGATTGAATGACTTGATAAGTGGATTCGACCGAACTCAAAGGCATTTTGTCACCATAACGAAGATGATCGTTGGGGTTGGGTACCATCCACGGGACATAAGACACAGGGGTTTCATGAACAGAGGTGGAGATCATGTTGATTGAGGCGACAAATGGATGTGGAACATCGGGTGGTGGAATGGGGAAAGTACCCATCAAAGAGGAATCTTTAAGAAGACCGATACCAATGTTCTCATATCCAGGGGGATTTTTTGCAATGAAAGGTATGTTTTCAGTACATGCATCAAAGTGAAAGAAGGGCAATTGGTCTACGGTAACTACTTTTCCTTGATGTGGGAAACGCATGACACGGAAAAGAGTAGACACAACTGCATGCATGGAATCGATCCAGCTACAGCCAAGTAGAAGGTTGTAATCGAGAGGAGCATCAAAGACCTCCACTTCAACGTTGACCATTTTTCCTTCTAACGTAATAGGCAATGAAGGGAGGACACCGTAAGGATTAAAACCAGAGCCATTGAAGGATTTGAGCATGTTGTGGGATTCAGTTAAAGGAGGAGAGACGATGGCTTTCCAATAGGTAATAGACATGACACACATTGAGGCACCCTCATCAATAATTGTTCAACAAATGTTTTTGTAGAAGACAATAACTTGTATTTGAAATGCGAGTTGAGGGGGTAACCTTGGGATGTGATCTTCCAAGTCAAAAATTATTAAATTTGTATCCGTAGGGTCGATTCCACCAATATCTTTCAACGGTGCCTTTCGTTGTATAGGACAACTCTAAAGGACTTCGAGGGTTGACATCGCGGACGATGCTTGGGCCAGATCTTCGATAATACTGTTGTTCTTGGCAGCACATGCATGAGGATTGAAAGCCAATTTTCAAACAACACCCTTTGGGGGAGGGTAAAGAACTGTTTCTAGGCTCGATCGTTCGAGATGAAGAGGATCGTTGGTAGGGTGAGTCACGGGAGATGGTTGGACCAACAGAGGAGGTATTACATCAACCTTCTCTTTGGAGGAAGAATAATCTTTGGCTCGAGTTGTAAGTGTGATGTCAGTCTTCTTTGAATCACCTGTACACATTAAGATATAGGATGTATTGGACAGGGAACGTTGGTCATGAATGATCAATTGGGCCTTTTGTTGAGAAGGGAAGGGTTGTGACAACACGGTCGGAGTGGGGGGTTTCGGGGTCCCTTGAAGGAACTTAGTAACCTCGGCTTGTCGTGGACAGTCCTTAGTGTAGTGATCATCACCACAGATAAGACAAGGGTAGCGGGGTTTGCGCTTATCCTTATCGTCGACAAGTGGTGTTTTGGTTTTCTTAGATTGCAGATTATTTTTATCCTCCTTGTTCTTACCCTTTCCTTTTTTGGATTTATTTTTTCTGGCAGGGGTAGATTGAATAGAGTTCACCTCAGAAGTCTTGTCAGTGGGAGGGGTAGGAGATGGAGCATTTTGAACATTAGAAGCAACAGATTTGGGGTTGTTGCTAGAGGTTTGGATAGAATGGGGTTGGGCATGAAAAGTGCCAATCACACCGTCAGCTGCATGAGAAGCAGTAGGAGTAGTTGAAGTAGCATAATTAGAAGGACAAGGTGCACCAGGGAATAAGTCATAAAGAGTACCCATTTGTGAGTAAACGAGGTCGAGGTATTGAGCACGACTGATTGCCTGTTCTTCTATGACAAATCCACCCATGGCATTGTCACGAGCGATTTCATTCATGAATGATTTCATGAACCACTCTACCAGCAATTGATCGGGAAGTTCAATTTTGATGAGACGTCATCTCCGTCGCCACTCATGAATGTGATCAGAGATATGAGTGGCTTTGGTTTGTTTGAAAGAACTCAAAATTCCAATTCCTGTTTCGTAGCGGATCAGTAACTAGTAGTGGGTGAGGAAAGCCATAGTGAGGGCATTGAAGTCGGTGAAGAAGCCTCATGGTAATTCTATATACCACTTCGTTGTGGAACCTGTGAGGGTTCACTGAAAAAGGTGTAAACGAATAGATTCATCCATCAAGGAGTTGGATGAGAACCAAAGGTGAAAAGTCATTACATAATTGTTCGGGTCCTCTCCAGATTTCCCATCGAATTTAGGGATGTCGGATGGTAGTTTGGCTGGTATGACAGGCCATTGAGGAGAGTGACGGATCAAATCATTTAAAATTCTCGACAGATCAGGGAGGTCCAGGATGGATAAGAATGGAAACTGTCTATTCACATGTGGATACTGGTGACTTTGGGGAGGGAGTCTCGTCGATAGACCAGGTGGACCATAAGCAGTTTGCATATAATGCGAATATCCGGGCAGATTCGGTTGTTGGTGTGGAGGCAAGTAATTCATAGGGTTGTACCCTTGAACAGGGGTGTGGGGCTGATCATTTGAGCCCCAAATAGGATTGGACATACCTGGATATGGTTGGCCTATACTAGGGGTTATGAAGGAGCTAGCTTGAGGCTGTTTCCCCCCAGTCGAGTGAGGATTATGTTGAATAAGATAATTTCAATACTGGGCCAAGGACGAAGGTATGTTTTTTCCATAGGGTGGGGGAGGTGGGGGTTGCGCTCCAATCGGGGGTTGTATCCCAATTGGGATTTGTCCTGCAAAAGGGGATTGGGTTTGGCCTCCTTGGCAAAATTGTCCCTCGATAGGAATCTAGTAATTAGGTGTGAAAGATAGGATGGTGCCACTAGGATCAGTGTCTTTGATAAAGGATGGAAGAGGTCCTCTGAAAGGGGGTCGAGGAAGTGTCAGAACGAAACCAAGATTGAGATGGTGCCTAGAAGGAGTGGAAATGCCAGGAATCCCAGATGAGATTTGTGTAGGAGCAGGAATAGAATCATTCAACACATGATATCTGGGCGAAAGTGTTGGGGGAAATCCAGATGAAAGAAGCGTGCCAATGGGAGCTTGGCTAGATGTTGTAGTCCCAGTGTGAGGACTCATAGTATCTGGGACCATTGTGTAATGGACCGTTTGTAGGGGGATAGTCAAGATGTGGTCAGCTAGCGGGGCGTCTGTACCAGGAAAATAATATGTAGTAGTAAAAGGTATCGCGTCTAGATTAGATGTTTTGGCAGCTTAGGTGTGACAGTGATATCAACGTCTGCTCCCGAGCCAAAGAGATCTCATCTAAAAATGATAGTAGTCTAAAAAGGATCTTGACCCTCAGGTCCTGTGAAAGGTCTGGTTGGTAATCCAGAAGACTAAACAACTATTTCTCCGGAAGAATTCACTCAAACAATAAGTCTCTTAGAATCGGGAAGAAGTTGGAAGTCCTCACGAGAATTGGTGATTTAGAACCATTCTAAAGAGTTAGTTCTTTCCACTTGTGGAGTGGCAACGTCTTGGACTTCACTTTGTTGAGGAGAGCCCTCCAGTGAGTTGGTAGGCAAGGGTTGAGAACCTTCCAGATCTTCTGGGGGTAGGCCTTGCATTCTACGTGAACAACATGGAGGGTCAATTATGTTCGAGTTAGAATCTTACGAAATAAATTCTATGGCCAGCTTGGGTAAACAAACAACATGCGCTAATAAAATCTAGGAAGAAAAACCAAGCAAACATGACCTTCTAATTCCAAAGTCACTAGTTGGTGATGAAATCCATCATCGTAACAACGGGATGAGAAGGGGTTGGGCGAGGGTGGAAAAGTTACGTTGATGACCTTCTTAATGGACTTACACCTTAGTGCAAGATCCCACACACAATCGTGGGTATACCCTCCAAGGAGCCCAAGTGAGTCTGGCCAACGTCGATTCCAAATACCGTGAAGACTTACCCCTTCACAGTCACCTTATGTAAGACCCTAAGAAGATAGGATACTAATATTACCACAAACAACAATGATGCCTGGGGGAACAATCGACAGTCCAATCCACATGCAAGGGTAGGGTATATAGCCTGAAATCAACTTGAGAGGCTTCCACTCATCATTCTGGGTATATCTTCAAGTGACCCCCGTAATACGTGCAATATCTACACCGAGATCAACAAAGCAGGGTGAGTAACTTTGTCAATCTCAATGCGACCTCAGGTTTGACCCTCGTGTGAGAAGGGCTTCCCAGGAAAAAATACTGCAAATGGAATTTGACACTCCTTATCACAAGATATTGTTGTGTGTTTTGTGCTTTGGAGAGTGTGTCTCACTGCCTATTCCAAAGCTCTAGCCTAGTTAATGTTGGTGTAAAGGAGCCCTAGAAAAAGTTACTAGTTGAATTTTAAAGTTGCACAATATTATTAAAGGCTGTTGTTACACAAAAAGGAGACGGAAATGAAACCAATGTTGTGTGAAACTCTGACCCAACAATGTGTAAATAAGGATAAATGATACAAATTTTTGTTCGACAAATCCTATTTACTGGAGGGATAGAGGATTTTTCTAGAACAATGCGAACTATGATGTATGATCTTCTCTGAAATGTAATATCAAACAATCATGAACAATGCAAATTCCCTATTCGTTGTCTTTCAATACTCGAATGCCAATATTTTTTGAATAAAAGGTCACTACAAAAAGAAAAAAGTCTTTAATTTTTTATTAGAAACCAAGCAACAAGGATGGAACTAAGAAAAAGTAAGCAACCAACAAAAAAGAAATACTCAACAAACACCCAAATCGATCTTTCAATGAAGATAAAAATAACAACTGACAAGACCAGTCTTTTCAAATGCACATGGGTAACAATTTTCCAAGTAATAGGCAATTGAAAAGTGTTGGGAAAATACTGAGAGGGGGGTGAATCAATATTTTGAGCTATTAACAATTTTTCACTTTTCTTTCACTGAAAAATCTTAGTCTACTTTATAGAGACCAGTTATTGTATATTCTTATGAAAACAGTAGTGCATCCAGGGATTTCTTCATTCATCAGATGTCTTTTAAACATTAGTTCAACAAAATAAACTAACACAGATGAATAGGACACATGAACACCGGGATTTAAGGTGGAAACCCAATTAGGGAGAAAACCACCGCTGCTGTTGTCTCTGTCTTCAATGATTATTATTAAGAAAACATTCTACAACAATG
>ML802658.1:34762-103275 GCA_009831015.1 Picea engelmannii | reverse complement strand
TGCCTGACACCTGTCATTCCCTGGTTGTGCCACGTGTCCCTTTGCTGACGTGGTGTGCTTTCGTGGGTTGAATCAACGGTTCAGATGCAATCTTGGCTCAACGGCTGCGATTACATCGCGAAATCGCATATCGCGATTTCGAGTTTTTCGTTGTCGAGTGAACTGGACATTTC
The DNA here is from genome assembly GCA_009831015.1 of Picea engelmannii. Lineage (NCBI taxonomy): Eukaryota > Viridiplantae > Streptophyta > Pinopsida > Pinales > Pinaceae > Picea > Picea engelmannii. Next base: position 103,102 of record ML802658.1, on the reverse strand, counting down.
AAAGTCCTGATCCCCGATTCTCCAATGGGGCCTCCAGGCTGCCACCCGTCCACACGAATAGACGGTCCAGATCTCGTCGGGAATTCACCTTGGCTTTAACGGCTGCGATCAAATCGCGATTTCGAAGTTTTTGATGTCAAGTGAATTGGACATTATAAACTCTCGATCCCCGAATCTCCGATGACTTATCTCCTTCGCAACTTCTGCAGATCTGACGGTTGTCGGTCTTTTGGGAAATTTGAATGGAATCCAATGGTCACTGGATCTCTGTCTTCCTTCTTCTCTGTAATCTCTTACTACGTGCGTTTTCTTCAATGTTGTACCTCCTGAGCTCTTACATCTGAATCCCCCAAGGGGTTTTATCCTTCATATCCTTCCATCTCCGTTGTTGCCATCAATGACAACAACCATCATCGTTGCTTGTTCAATATTTGCCAACAAAAAGGACAATTAATCTCAACTTTTAATCCAATCAAAGGCTCCCTACCAAACAAGCACTCGGATTTCAGAATCAGAGATTATACCATTGTTAAGAAAAGTTCAAGAGGTAAAAATTGAGAAAAAATGATCAAGAAAAGATTTCAATTTCTGAAAACTAATCATTCGTGAGATTTGAAGTCAAGAAACATTCAATCACTGGCCAAAGAAGTTCTTCCCAGAGACACAAACAAATCTAGGCATCTGAAGACACAAAAGACTTAATCCAAATTTTTTACAAGTGAGTGCGTAGTCTAGCAGTGGGGTACAGTGCGAGAATTAAGGATTATCACAGGCTATACACAGGAATATTGCGAGAAGTTCACACTAAACTGAACACTAGGGTGCAAACTTTAGTGATTCTCACAAACTACAGAAAGGTGCAGTGTGAGAAGGTTTGTAATCAAGCAAATTTTGGAAAAAGGACAGAACTTTTGAGGGAACTCCTGGATCCAGGGAGTCTGTAAGGATATCCTCAAGACTTAGAGATTGATTGGGAATGAAAAAGGGTAGGTCAAGAGCAAATGGCCAAGAAAAAACCACCAAAATGGGTTCCCTCCCTAGTGGAGTCGCCAATTTTGTTACTGGATAAATCGGTAGGTGCAGACATGAACATATCTCCCTAGATCTACCTAAATCTAGAAAAAAACAGGACAGGACATGACTCTTTCTCTAAGTTACGGTCATTGAATCTACTACTAAGAAGGAATGAGTGGCATACCTTTATATCGCTTCCTTAGGTCTCTGTTGTTCCTGCTTCATTCTGATGCTCTTATGAAATCAGGTCCAAGACAACGCAAACCAACCAAAGCAAAGATAGCAAAGTATATTCAATGTCAACCTATGCATATGATCAAGGTGTTATGCAATAAAATAAGAGTGATTTTATGGGAAAGGGACATGCCGCTATATTATATTAAATGAAAGTAGAAGATACAACTGGATCACCTTGATGTCACAAGCTTCCTTTCAGTGACCCTTGGTTCCAACACACGCACTTTCTCTACGTTTGCATGAAGAAGATCCAATACAACTTGATAGACCAAATAGAGTCTTCAAGCTTCTATGCAAACAGAGTTCTTCACACAATTCTTTCACCAATTCTTCATTCAATCTTGCTTAACCTTTTCCATGAGAAACCTTTCAATATATAGGAGAAGGAGAAATGGTTAAATAGCTGAGGATGATCCCACTAAATCTGAGAAGTCAGTAGGCTGCCAACCATGTGAATGCAAACTCATTCTCTAGAATATCCCCTTCTAGAACCTTTGTGATCTCTTCTCTATTCCAAGCTTAAAAATAGGTTCACACCCTACCTATAGAGCAGATTGCAAACAGTTCGCACCCAAAGTATGGGTTGCCTGCGAGAATAAAGGATTTCCGCACCCTATAACATAGGCAGACTGTGAACTCATCTTAAAAATATGCTTTTTGGAAGAAGACATTAGTCACTTTTCTCAGGCAAAATGTCCTTGTGGGAGCCTGAATACATCACCAGAGTGACCAAAATAATGTGTAATAGCAGTAGTGCAGCAAGATGCGTACATGCTCCAAAAAAATTTTTTTTTAGAGAGAGTCTCAGCAGTAATTTGGAAAATTGTGGAAGTAGAAAGGCCAATTCCATGTATGCATAGGTAGGGAATTTTTGGGTTATAAAAGATGACCCGTAACGTGTGAGGTTAGAAGAGAAATTGATGGCCGAAATACATTACAATGTCTTTACCAATGGGAATTCATGGATTTGAGTGATCCCAGGACCAGAGTTTGAGAGCACGCCATCTACAAAATAACAATAATCTCTCTGAGACGAGCATACCCATGCTCGGGATGAACTAATCATGGCTTCCAATCAAGTACACTATAGATCCATGTCATATAAATGTCTATAAAAAGTGTAGCCGTGAGAAATACACAATGGATATACATCTCAAAATCATTTGATGATATTCAAGTATAATATAATATGCATCTTCAAGAAGCATCAATACCTGCAGCTGGAGATGAGGAGCTTCATAACTCGAGAAACAACTTCAATATCTTCAACAGCTTAGGTAGGAATACAATAGGAGTGTAAGACTCACTACTCTGAGGTCTTTGACATGCCGTCATGGAAAGACTGGAGGATCTTGATCATCTGGCACAGAACTTCATCGATTTTGAATTTGGACTTGACCAGAGTCTTGGGATGGTCGACTAGTAAATGTCAAGAGACAAAATGAAGAATGGATGACTCAGGTTGGGTAAAAATTCCCTTGGAAAAAATAATGACAAATGATTAGACTTAGGTAGCATAACATTGACACAAGTCTGTGATGCAAGAGGCACCACAAACTCTCCATAATTTTGGAAGAGCAACCAAACAGAGGAGGACACAACTCTATGTAGTGAGAACAACTTCCTAAGGTCATACTAGATCCCAATGCTTGGTGAAAAAATGGAAGGATGTTCTTTTTCCAAGGGAGAAAATATTGCTATCGAAAAAAGAATTGATATATCCCATCCCCTCTTTCTGGAATATTTGATTTTTTTGTCTTTTTCAAAATTTTAATGAACGTTTCAATGAAATACTATTGTGTAAATTGAATTTGAATTTCTGTATAAGCACTGTATACATAGATTTTGAAACGTTCAACTTTCAAAACTTGCATTATTCAGCTGTGAAAACCTTCACTCTCAAAAAAATGTTATTGTTTTATCGACTTCAAATCCAATCCGTGTTTGTTATTGTTTTATCTACTTCAAATCCAATTTGTGCCCCTTAAATCTGAATATGATGATGATTAACGTCCACTAAGATCAAATTGGTCTATGTTATTGTTTTATGAACTTCAAATCCAATCTGTGTGGTTTAAATCTGAATATGATAATGATTAACATCCACTAAAACCGAATTGTTCTATCTAACCTAAAAATCTAAAAATAAGTATACTTCTCTTCCATTAAAAAGATAAAAAAAAATGTAATTAGAGATATACAGCCAAGCCAGACTTCTGGCATCTTTTTCCAAATCTGTTTATTTTTAATATATCTATGTGAACTGCTCATGTGCATGCCTGGATAGAAACTTATCTTCAACCAGTTCTGTCAGAGAAAATTATCAACTACAGGTAACAATGAGGCCCAAGCAGGGATAGGATTAAAACAGGCCCCTAGATCTTACTATTGAGAAATTATTTACCGACTGAATCTTACCGGGGAGATTCAAGCAATGGCATCCATTATGGTGAATCGCCAACTAGGATTTGTGGAAGCTTTTTCCACTGCGAATAGAGTCATCGTACCCACTTGGGACCCAAAAATGAGCTTACAGTTTGCAAATTCATGACGTAAGAGGGATATGTCTTTTTTTTCATGATAAACATGATTACTTATTCTAATAAACAAGCAAATCCTAGAACATCATGGGATATACCTATTGCATTATTAGAACGAAATGTCTTCTACAATTATTTGATACCCGTGATCCGTTTCTCAAATACCTACTTTTCTGGATTTCTCCCATGTGTGATTAATCTGTACTTTATACAAATCATCATCTTTCTAACATTTTTAATAGATTTAGTATAAAATTTATACGTTTTTGCTTTGTTATGTTTTTGTTTACATAATTTTGTTTTAAATTTGACCAGAAGTGGAAATTGTTGGATCTATAAATTTGAGTGGTTAAATCTGTATAATCTTATTGTGTCAAGCTTTTGTAGATGGCTGAATTTATTTATACATTCAGAAATGCAATTTAAACAATAAAAAATGACATTTTTTTTACTAATTCCAACTAAAAATCCCAAAACAAACTTTAGACAACCATCAATGTTCTTAATTTCAAAAAAAAATCCAATCCACTATCTTTTCTTGTGTTTACATGACCTGACATGGTTGTAATCTCTATCTTTCCATTATATATATATATATATATATATTCACTGACTTTGCTTGTGTTTGCATGATTTTGAAATCAGCTCAATTAAACAAATAACTAACTTCCAATCCAATAAACACAATTCCATATGTGGGATAATTCTCTTTGTTTAACTTACAAGATTTGTCAACAAGAAGCTTTCCATCATGCATGAGAAAAGTGATCCCACCATCTAAGCCTTTCTGGTTTGGCAATGGTTAACATCACAAACTCTTTTTAAATCTTGTAAGGTTTAAACTAGATCAAAAGTGAGCTTTTCTTTCACATTTATTGCCTATCCAATGTTAGCATCTTTTTTCTTTAAAAGCTTGGCTAAACAAAATTCCTTATGAATTCCGTGCAGTGTCTCAAAGTCTCATAAACCTTCTAATTTTTGTCACATATCGAGGAGCTCACCATTCCATGATTATCCTGATCTTATTGAGGTCTACTTAGTAAACCTTCTAACTTTTGTCACATATATTGAGGAGCTTACCACTCCATAATGGTCATGATCTTCTACTTGGGATCATGGTCCTTATTTCAAAATCACTTCCTAAACATTGTATCTTTCCTTTATAAAAGTCACACATTCTACTCATCATATAGCTTGTGTTTTCTAAGTAACTAGAGTACTATCTTCTTCCTCTTTTTTGGAGTGCATTAGATAATAATATCATCGATGTATACAAGTTCCTTTAGAAAATATTATTCGTTTAAACCATAAATGTTATTAGGGTATTGTTCAAACTAAATGAAAGTCCCACGGTGTTGTAGTGCCCATAATGAGTGTTAAAAGTGGTGTTGAACACATATTCTTATTTAATTATATTTTCATGATATTCTAATCTTAAGTATAGACTAAACAGGTTGCATCCATTGGTGATGAGTAAGGATTTTTTCACTAGTGAGAAAGGTTTGATTCCCACAAGGGATTTTCTTGGAGCCATTGGTGAGGAGTAAGGAGTTTTTCACTAGTGAGCAACGATCAATTCCCATGAGGGATTTTCTTAGAGCTAGTGGGCCACCTTGTAATGGTGGTTTAACATGTGGTTGAACTCAAATAGATTATATAAATCCCACCCCCATGTTCTTCATTTAAAAAAATACAATAATCAGAAGATGATGCATGTAATACATTATCGAATGGAGAGCTTTGTAGCCCCTAGCATGATAACTAAAATTTTACCCTAGATGTGCCATCACAATGTTTTTGAACCCTCGATCTCATGCATGATCCTTACAAGATTCTCATTACAACAATGAATCCCCTCCTACATTCTCCAGGTCCTCCCTTCCCCTCGTTCATGTGATCTATCCCATTCAATGGCCACCACTACATGGAATTCTAAACCCTTGGGTCTAGCTAATGTCTCCTCTTTTCCCCTCCCCTCAAAATTAGTGTATGATAAGGAAAAGCACCCTTCTTCTTCCCCTCCTAATGCAAGGTAGAAGGTCCCTTCCTCCTTGAAAACAAGGGACTCAATGACTATTGAAAGTTGCATCTTCCTTGACCAATTTTCTCTAGTGATTCACCCTCAATTATGATAAAATAGGATCATCTATAGATTTAATGGCCTCTGAACAAAACTAGTAGATCTACACCAATGGGTCTCCAAAACATGGAGATCAAAAATAAAGGAGGAAGCCTATGTGCACCCATGCATGAAAGGGTTATTCATTACAAAATTTGTTCTTGTAGAAGATACCGATAAAATATTCAATTCTTGTCCTTGGTTTTGGGGGAAATCCAATCTTTGCATGAAGTAATGGAGTCCCACATTTTATCTGAATAGTGGAGACTATCTCCACCACCCCCATATGAGTAAGAATGCCTAACCTTCCACTACATTTATGGGGTTTTGGTTTATTGCAGGATATAGGAAGTGTATTCACAAATTCCACTTTAAGAGTGTTGAAACACAATGAAATTACATTATCACATATCTCGCATTTGCATTAACATGGACATTAAAAAATAATTTCTAGAAAAAATCAAGTTTATAGCTAAAGACTACATCTAGACCCGACTTCTTAATTATAAGAAATCTACCTCCCAATGTAGGGATTGCTTTGAAACAACATGCATTGCATCCCACTATGTTCAAAAGGGAGGTAGATCAATAAGGCATCAAAGGAAACCCATTTAGAACAAAACAATACTACCAGTTAATCAACAAGAAAATTCCAGTGCCCCTCTAGAACATTATAGCATTATAGTAGACATCATCATCTTCGAAAAAGGTGTCAACACAAGTTGGTGAACTCCAATTAAGAATACTTTGAACCCTATGGATATCCCACCAAGTAAATAACCAATACAACAAATCATACCCCTAGAATTAGGGAATATAAAAAATTTAGCAATGATAACATCTCCTCCTAGTCCTTAGAATCTTTATATTTATTCCCTACACCCATTTAAAAAGGGCCGGGTGATATGGTCTATTTTGGTGAAGAAAGAGGATCAATAGGCCTTAGAAATTCCATACATCCAACATTCCCTTCATAGATAGGAATTCAAAATAACTACAAATCTAGACAATGGTGTGCTATTAGAACTAGTCATGCATCTTGCCAAGGCCACACAAAGGAATGGATTGAATTCTACAACAAGAAAAAAGTAAATTTCCCAAAGAAAAAATGACATACATGAAACAAAACTGACGTCAAAACCTATTTTGGATATGTATTTATTTTTCATACATTTATGTTCCCATTTTGTCTTAATTTACTCATGTAAACACGGCTTTGAAAGAAACTCTATCAGTAATAGAAGAATCACTACTTGGGAATCACTTAGCCTTGGTAGAAATGGGAGATTCGTGATATATAGATTACACCATAATGTGTGTATGTAACCTTCATTGTATAGATAATGTCATAGTTTTTGACTCAATATTATCCATCTATCTCATTTTTTTAAATCTTAAGTCTAATATCTTTGGAAAGATTTGTGCTCCTCTCAATTGGTTTAATAGGCCGTCAATAAAGGTTTATTTAATCATGTTTTATTTAATGGGTATAAATTTTTAATCATTTCAATGTTTAGTTATTGTTTAATAATGCAAAACCTCCAAGTTCCATCCTTCTTTAAAAATAAAACTAGCGCACCCCTAAAAGGGACATTAGGTTGGCTGAATTGTTTATCTAGGGATTCTTGCAAATAATCCTCAATTCTATCAGTTCATGATATGTTATTATGTACATAGATAAAATTATGAATTCTATTATGGGTTTGAGTTATATATCATACACAATCTCTCCTTTTAGTGTTATCCCTATCAACTTGTCAAGAAACACAACAAATTATTGAAGTATTGGGTAGTCTCTAGTCATGGTACTTCACTTTTAGTTTGAGTCCCAACAACCAACACAACCCAAAACCTCTTATTCACATACAATTTTGCATGTAAGGGGGTCAATTATCTAAGTTGTACACGTTTTTTTATCATTCCCTAGAGTACTTCGGGGTTTCCTTCTTCATCCAAGCACTCATTGACTTCTTTAAACATATACTTTAGTTTAATGGGGATCTAATAATTGCTATTCCCAATATCCTCATATTATGACTCTATGGGAAGTATATGGAAAATGGCACTAATTTCACAATTAGAGAATTTCAAGGCACAATACTTCACACTCTTATTCATTATCTTTACAATTTCATTAACCATTTGCACCTTCCAAGGTAATTCATGTGTAATAGTAACTGGGTTATGCTTAGCTACTATAAAGTTGGAAAATAATTAATTTCTATTTCCATTGTAGAATAACACAATGAGATCTTGGCCACTTATTTTACCTATCAATTTTTACTAATGGGAGTTTGTATTGAACCTAATTGTTGGATAACACCATATACTTTCATTGTCAAGTCTCCTTCACTACATTCACCACTATTTGTTGAGACAAAAGGTTATTCACCTTTCCTCTTGCTAGCTGGGAAAATCCCCCTATTACTATACCGGGTCAAAGTATAGGCAGAACATTGATCTCCCTTAAAAGACATTTCTATTTCTAAACTACCCCAAACAATCTAAAATTAAAAGACAAGAGAAGGAAAAGAGGGTGTACCTTAGGTCCTTTCGGATGGTGTAGACCTCCTTCTCCTTTGTAGTTTCTTGGACTGTTGGTCTCCTCCCAAAGCGGACCTGCAAACAATTTAGACAACAAATCTACAAGATATTTTATCTTTACTTATCAGTTTTAGGGTTCAAATATAAATGTAAATGCATTAATCAATTAAGCACAAAAACACAATATTTGGGACAAAAAATAACTCTTTTATTCATATGTGAATATTACAAAAGTTACAACCTTCTTATTGACATATGATTCGTGAACCAGGTCCAGGATCCTCTTGCCGCTGCTCGAAGTGCATAATTCCCAGGCTGCCTCTCACAATCAGTTGGTGTCATTGGGAAAAGGGAAGGGATTTCATAGGGAGAAAGGGCTAAAGGGGAATGCTAAGGCCAAATCTTAGAAAGGGCTACAAAACTTGAGCTAGAGGGGAAAGGGATTTTGGCAAAGTTCCTTTGTTATAATGCTTGATGATGGAATGGGACACCAAGACCTACTTTTATATGACACAAATATGGTTATTTGATTTAGGGATGGGCTACAATGGGTAAATTGGTTGGGAAACCTCCAATAGCCCATTAACACGGGTTGTTTAGTATGCATCTCGCGTATGTATGCAAGATGTCTAGTATACATCTAGTGTATGTACATGGGCAATAGTGCAACATGACGTGTACATGCTCCAAAAAATGTTTTTTTTAAGAAAAAGTCTCAACATTAATTTGGCAAATTGTGTAATTAGAAATGCCAATTCCATGTATGCATAGGTAGGGAACTTTTGGGTTATAAAATATGCCCCCTAATGTGTGAGGTCATAAGAGAAATTGATGGCCAAAATACATTACAATATCTTTACCATTGGGAAGGAACGAATTTGAGTGATCCTAGGACTAGATTTCGGGAGCGCGCCATCTAAAAAATAACAATAATCTCTCTAAGGTGGGCATACCCATGCTCGAGATGAACTAATCATGGCTTACAATAAAGTACACAACTGATCCATGTCATATAAATGTCTATATAAAGTGTATCCATGAGAAACACACAATGGATCTACATCTCAAAATCATTTGATGATATTCAAGTATAATATAATATGCATCTTCAAGAAGCATCAATGCCTGCGGCTAGAGATGAGGATCTTCATAACTCAAGAAACAACTTCAAGATATTCAATAGCTCAGGTAGGAGTACAATAGGAGTGTAATACTCACTAATTTGAGGTCTTCGACATGCCATCATTGAAAGAATGGAGGATCTCGATCATCAGGCACAAAACTTCATCGATTTTGAATCTGGACTTGACTAGGCTCTTGGGATGTCCGGCTTGTAAACGTCAAGAGACAAACTGCAGAATGGCCGAATCGGGTTGGGTAAATCTTTCCTTGGACAAAATCACGACAGATGATTAGAATTAGGTAGCGTAATATTGACACAAGTTTGTGATGCAAGAGGCACCAGAAACTCTCCATAAGTTTCGAAGAGTAACCAAACAGATGAGGACACAACTCTATGTAGCGAGAACAACATCCTAAGGTCATACTATATCCAAATGCTTGGAGAACAAATCGAAGGATGTGCTTTGTCCAAGGGAGACTATCTTGCTGCCAAAAAAAAAATTGATATATCCTGTCCCCTCTTTTTGGAATATTTGATTTTTTTGTCTTTTTCAAATTTTTAACAATCTTGAAAAAGAATAAAATAATGATACGTTACAAAGGAGGAACAAGTCTCATGAGAAAGCAAGCTAGTTCCAAGTGCATGGAACATATCGATTCTCAGGGCAACGAGACATGTGCAGGATAAGAAAACTCAGGGAAAATTCCTCCATGGCTCAAGGTGTCCGATCGCAAAGGAAAAAAAGTGTTGCAAGGCTTGCATATAAGGAATGCTTTAAAGGTTTAGTTGAGAGAAACATGGATCCAACATTAGTCCAAAGATGCAAATATGAGACCCGCAATGTGATTAAGCATGACACAACAAGACTCCTTCAATGTAAATTTTTACGAGCCCAGAGAAAGTAAGCTCGGTGTTTTTTTCACGTTTTAGAGAGTCTGAAAAAATGCCAAAAGAAGACTCCAGGGAGTTCATTTTTCGAAATTAATCTAGTCGGTTGGAAAAAGGTTTAAACTTATACTGAAAATACATCTCTTCAAAACCATTTTAACAAGTGTCATTGAGACAAGATCACTCGACGATCTTTTAAATTCTAAGGATTCTAAAAAGATCTTGACTATGGAATGACAACCTTTTTCTAGGTTTAGTCTCCTTAGCCCAAAAAAGTATAAAATATAACTAAGGAGAAATATCCTGATGAGACAAGTCTCTCAAGGCGTACCTTTTTCTGGAATAATCTATTGGCTAGAAAAAGGGTTAAACTCATGCCGAACATATGTTCTTTATGGACCAATTAACGAGTGTGAAAGGAACAAGGTCACTCGGAGATCTTTTCATATTTAGGGAGTCTAAAAAGAGCTTAACTATGGACTCTGAGGGGGTTCCTTTTTTTTAAGTAATCTCCAAGGCCTAGAAAAGAGATAAACCAAAACTAAGGAGAATGTCCCTTTTTCGAAAATTTAGTCCCTCGGGCCCAAAAAAGGGTTAAACTTACTCATGAGAACACTCTCTTAGTGAACCAAAGTTTCTAGGGAATAAATTTATTCGTAAAATTAGCCATCTGGCCTGAAAAAGGGGTAAACTACCGTCGGAAAGATGTGCCTTCAAATTTGAGTTTGGCGAGCATGAAGGACAACAAGATCGCTCAACAATCTTTTCAATTTCTTAGATTCTAAAAATGGATTAAAGAATACTCCAGAGGGGATTCTTTTCTCAAGTAATCCAGACGAGATCGAAAAGAATAAATACAATCTCATTGGAAGTTGCTTTCAAAATTTAAGTGATCATGAAAGACAGCAAACCGTGCTTATTAGGGAGTCTCGTGGGTAAGGCCAAGAATGATTATTAGAAAGAAGAATGAGGATTATATATGTAATCATAGAGGGACTAACAAGGACTCCCAAGCCTATAGTCAAAATTCACAGCATGGATGCCAAAATGAATCAAAGGATATACCTAGGGCATCCATATAGAGGTGGGCTCTACCACCTAATTACGACACTTCTAAAGCAGTTGAGAAGGTTATGTGTTGCACTTCGGTGGGATCAATCCTAAGGGGAAATGAACCAGGAAATGGATAATGAAAAAATCCAAGTAGGGAAAAACCTAACCTATATGCCAGTTTCGAGGTCAATACTTGTCAGAATGGATCGATACAATGAACAAAATTCAAAGAAAAATGTATCCAAGATTCTTCATATAAGGCCAATAACACTCATCTAGAAGTTAATAGATCCAATATAGATAGAAACTTCGGAAAATAAGAGGTGCTACTGAATGTAAAACTTAAAAACAACAAACTTAGACTGTACAAGAGGGTACAAGGCACCGCACATCCTTACAACTCATGCATGATATTGGTTCAAGTAGAGCCCGATGCTAGGCTCTGAACAAGAGTCTCTTCGATAGTCAACCTGGAAAGTCTCCCAAAAGGGAAGGAAACACAAACCATGGTGTAAGTCTTCCCACAGTATAGAATCGTATTCATGGCTTCAAGGATATCCTCATCAAAAGGAAATTCAAAATCCGAGAAATCACGCGAATGAGGAGGGTCGACAGTCCCAAAGGGCGAAGCAAACTGACCATATTCCATATGACGATGAGGATCACAAGCACGAGGGATTGAGGATCTACAAATAGTGAGATAAAACTAAAAAGGAGACTCAAGATCACTCGGACCAACAGGGGGAAGCAAGGGCTCACATGCCCCCATTTGATAAACCAACAGATCAATTGCTGAGACCAAGTATCGAGAATGAAAACATGAGTGAACAAGTTCCTGCTCAGGAGCAATTGAACACCAAGGACAAGATGCCACATATTTTACCTGTGGTGGGGTAGAGTCTACATGAACACTAGGAACATATAAAGGGGCAACCTGAACTAATGTCGAATTAGGATGGTGATTATCATATGCCAACTGGTCAATAGTGAAAATTATTCCATTGTGAGGGAAATGCATCAATCGAAAGAGTGTAGACACCACAACATTCATAGCATATACATAATCATGCCTGAGAAGCATATTGAATTCTAACGGGCCTTGCATCACTATAACATCGAAAAGGATAGTCTTCCCACCTAATGAGATAGGTAAATGAGGAATAATCCCCAAATATTCACTAAGACATTTGTCAAAATCCAACAACTCATGCAATGAAAACACAAGCTCGGGAGAATCCAAATCTTTCCAAGATGAGGATGATAAAATACTTGCAGAGGCTCCTTCATCTACAATAAATTGGTAAATGTTTTTTGAATTAACATCAACCCTTATTTGAAAGGGTGTAGAATAAGAAATACGAGGATCAACAAGTTCATTCCAATCAAAGGAAACCATCCTAGGACTTGGAGGGGTTGTGCTCAAAGTGAGTGGAATACCCCCTTGTTCTGAAAGTACTGAACTGGAAATGATAAAAACATATTCGGTAGACACATCACTCCCCAAGAGAAGAGTGGGATTAGCCAAATATTGTATTGACATGACCACTTTGGTAGACACAACACTCTCCAAGAGAAGAGTTGGAACAACCAAAGATTGCATCGGTGTGACCACTTTGGTAGACTCGACACTCTCAAAGAGAAGAGTGGGATCAATCGAAGATTGCATCGACTTGACCACTTTGGTAGACTCGACACTCTCCAAGAGAAGAGTGGAATCAACATAAGATTGCATCAACATGACCACTTCCTAAACCACTAGTTGAATAGGATACAATACAACATGGTATAAAGGCACATCACCCCCCAAAAGAAGAGTGGGATCAACTGAACATTGCGTCAGAATTACTACTTTCTCAACCACTGGCTGAATAGACTATGAGGAAGCCTTAGAAGACTCAGAATTAGAATACCTTGCAAATAGGGACCATAATCTTCATGCCTCTATAATTCTAGGGCAAAGATGAGTAAGTTGATCTCCCTTGCAAAGATTACAAGGGAACTTAGGCTTACGTCCTATTCATCTAGGTTTCTCAACATAATCAATGCCTCCAACATGAATAGAAGTGGTTGGTTGCAGATTTCCAACATGAATTGTAGAGGTTGGTGCTTGTTTGATAACATGCACCACAAAGGCTACAGACCTATCACCAGTATGACTAGCAGCGACTAGACTTTTTCCCCAAGCATGACTTGCATAGGTTGGGTTTTGGTCTTCAACATGACTAGTAGAGGTTGAGGAACTATCTCCAACATGAATCACATATGCTGGTGATTGAACTCCAATATGACTTGCAAGGACTAGGTTTGTGCCCCCAACATGACTTTCAGAGGCTTGTTGTTGGTCTTCAACATGACTTGCATAGGTTGATGATCTATCTTGAACATGACTCGTAGAGGTTGGTGATTGAACTCCAGCATGACTTACAAGGACTAGGTTCATGCCCCCAGCATGACTTGCAGAGGCTGGTTGTTGGTCTTCAACATGACTTGCAAAGGTTGATGACCTATATCCAACATGACCCACAAAGGTTGGTGATTTCTTCTTCCTATTCTTCCTCTTTCTATTTCATTTAGACTTTCAGTTACTAGAAGTTATACTTTCACCAGAGAAGGTAGGAGGAGGAGGATAAGACTTCGTTGATGAAGGAACATCAACATGATGCCAATGACATAAGGTTCTTAACTGAGAAGCATCAAGAGAATTCGGGATATTTGGAATGGTACCCAACAAAATCGGTAGTCCCACATTCAAACCAAGAATGTATAAAGTGGCCATCAAAGGGACACCAACATTTCCAAAGAAAGGAAAAGAACAATAATCCCCTTATGAAGGGGTTCCTTGGTTGGTATCATCAGTAAATTTTTCCATGAAGATATTATTCACAGGTTCTTCCCTTGTGGGATCGTCCAAGTCCGTAAAAGTCTCACACACTGACTCTAGCGAACTAGTGGTATAAAAAACAATGCCTATAAAGAGGCGGCTCCATGATTCTAAGAGGAAGACCGAAAAATCATCACGACTGGTGGAGTGGGTGGTCTACTACCTTAGGTCAGAGACCCAAAGAAATGAATGACTAACTCACTATGGAAAACTAGGGAGCAGAGAGCACACCAGTAAGAATAAAATCCTAAAAAGATACAAAACAAACAAACTACCCTTCTGAATGCTTATGAACCATGGAGATGAAGTATTGATCGTCCAAATAATTCACAAAGGAAAACAATTGGGCTAGGAGAAGTAGTTACCCAGACCTCCGACCGATGGGCCCTTCAGGTGTCGCCTAGAAAATACAGAGTCTACCTCAGGTACCATGATACACCTCTTGCAGTCACCTGTATGTCAATCGATATAATGAAAATTAGGCCACCAAAATGTAATCAACAACTAGGGGGGTACAATCTGTTAAATTTTAATGCTTAGCTCAAGCACATGTAGTTTCTTTTCATTTTAGCATGAACCTGAACCATAAACAATGCAACAATACAATACACAATAGTTGCAGTAACCAAGATCACAAGAAGAATAACCATGCATAAGAACACAAGAATTTATCCTTGGAAAGCCCTTCTCAATCAAGGGAAAAACCCAACAATCCTCTTTTGTAGACTCAAGAGAAGATCCCCCATACCATAAACCCTAGAGCACACAAGAGGGTGCTTCTATGACCTTGAAGCTTGGGCCTAAGGGAAGTGTGCACTTCAACTTTACAAGTAGCTTGAGAGAATGTTACAATGAAGTGTGAGTGAGTGATCCACAATGGGGATCTACTCTCTTATATATACAGGACCTAGGACAACAATAGGTGTTTCTATTGGCACAATAGGGCCGACTTCTATAACTCAATGATATAATTAATATTTACACAAATATTAATTATATTTACATGGTGGGGCCGACTTGTACCCTTTACAAAATTAGGGTTACACAATAAATATTACTCTTAGACAATATAGCAAGGGATCCACACATCCTCTAGTGCTCAGCCACTACAGACACGTTCACTTGTGCTCAGCCATAGGGACATTACTCTCAATAGATCAACTCAACTAAGTCCATAGGAGTCTGACAGGATACCATCTCAAGTCATCTCAACTCATTCCAAAGGAGCATGAAAAGAGACCACACGTCATCTCAACTTAGTCCAGAGGAGTATGACACACCCATCACATGTTTTTTCTCACAGATTGTCTCAACTCAGTCTAGAGGAGAACAAACTGAAGAATGTCTCATGAAGTTTCAATCATCAACACTCCCTCTTAGCTAGGGAGGCATTCTCCACCATGCCAAGTCTCTCACAGAAGTACTCGAACTTCGTCCTGGCAAGTGATTTGGTGAATACATTTGCAACTTGCTTATGTGTATAAAGGTATTGCACATGTATTTATTTCCTCTGCACCATATCTATGATGTAATAGTACTTTATCTTGATGTGTTTCAATTTATCGTGAAACACATGATTCTCTAAGAGCCTCACACAACTCTGGTTATCGCAATGGATAATGGTGGAATCCATCTCATGTCCAAATAAGTCTTCAAGGATATTCCGAAGCCACACCGCTTCATGATATGCCACACATAATGTAATGTACTCTACTTATACGTTACTCAAAGCCACATAAGTCTATTTCCTGTTGCACCAGGAAACCATGGTAGATCCTAAAGTAAAACAACAATCAGATGTGCTCTTCTGGTCCACTGTGTTCCCTTCCCAATCTGCATCGGCATATACCTGCAATTTCATGTCTACACGAGAGGCATATCTCAGGCCATAACTAACTATGCCTCATAAATATCTCAACACATGCTTCACTTCTATCCAGTGTGTTTTTCTCGGATGACTCATAAACTGAATGAGTATACTCACTGCATAAAATATATCAGGTTTTGTGTTAACCAAATGCATCAATGATCCATTGAATTGTCTGTAAATATGTGGATCAATCTCGCCTTAATCAAAATAAGCCTCATTCATTTTCTTAAAATTCATCACCATCATTGTAGGCATGGATCTGTAGTCCATCATCCTGAATTTCTTCAATATCTCCACTATGTATTTTCATTGACCCGGGAAAATCTCATCAGTCCTCTGCCATACTTCTAGTCCCAAGAAGTAGTGCATCATACTAAGGACCTTCATCTTGAATTCAGAATCCAATGCATGCTTGCATTCAACAATAAGGATTTCTAAACCGATGAGGAATAAGGCATTGACATATAGGACTAAAATCAGACACTCGTCACCAACAATGTGATAGTATAAGTTGGGATAAAAAACACTCTTGTTGAAGCCCAAACTCATCAAGTATACATCAATATTCTCATACAAATCATGAGGTGCCTGCTTTAGTTCATACATATATTTCTTCAAACTGCATACATGAGACTACTTCTCATGTGTCATGAATCCATTTGGTTTCTTGATGTCAACTTATTCCTCAATCTCACCATTGAGAAAGGATGTATTCACATCCATCTGATGTAGTCTCCAACCCATGGATGCTACAAGAGAAATAATTGTATGGATGGAAGTGTATCGGGAAACATGAACAAATGTCTCCTCATAATCTATTCCCTCCACATGAGAGAATCTTCTAGCCACAAATCTCACTTTGTACTTCTCGACACTTCCATATATTGCATGTTTGATCTTATAGATCCACTTGGAAGTCACTATAGAATTCCCTTTTGGTCTCAGAAAAATATCCCACACATCATTCTTCATGATGGACTGATACTCTTCAGTCATGGAATCTTGCCAAACCTACTTACCTACTGCTTCTCTATAACAAGAAGGATCAATATCAATGATGTGGCTCATAGCCAAAACATAGATCGAAAATATCTATGGTCTCTTGCTCTCTCGGAATGTACCACGAGGAGCTACATGTCCCTCTACCTCCTGCACATTCTTTCAATCCCATGCAGGCCTCTTCTGGCCTAATGAAATATCTCTCAGAACATCTACTGGATCAATTGGATCTATAATTGTCTCCCTCTGAACTGTTGAAGGGGGAGAAGGTACTGTCTCTTCCTTCTTCTCACTGTCAATATCCATATGATATTCTCTAGATATCTAGAATAATATCTCTTCCTCAAAGGTGACATCTCTAGTAACCTCAATTTGTCTCTGACCAGGGATGTATATCTGATATGCCTTCGAAGATTCATTGTACCCCACAAATGTACTCTTTCTTCCTGAAGGGTCTAGTTTGGTCCTCTTCTCCTTGGGTACATTAAAGTATACTGGAAACCCAAATATCATGAAGTGTCCAACCTCAGGTTTCACTCTGGTGAAAGCTTCTTTGGGATTCATGTTCTTCATAATATTGTGAGGACTCCTATTATGAATGTACACTATTTTCATGGATGCTTCTTCCCACAAAATCATATGTATATTTTGATCATGTATCATCTCTTTGGTTACCTCAACAACAATTATGTTCTTCCTCTCTGCTACTCCATTCTACTAAGGGTTATAAGGAATGGTGTACTCCCTCTTGATCCCTACCTCAATATAGAAATAACTGAAATCCATAGAGGTGTAGTCTCCTCCATTATCTGATCTCAGCACCTTGATCATCCTCCTGATCAAGTTCTCAGTCTGAGCTTTAAACTCTTGAAATCTCACAAGTAATCCATCCTTGGTATTCAAGAAGTAAATCCACGTCTTCCGAGAGTGATCATCGATGATGAGAACATAGTACAAATATCCTTTCAAGGAAGCAACAATCATGGGTCCAAAAAAATTTGTATGTATCAAGTCCAATATCCTTTAGGATCTACTGTCACTACTCAAGAAGGACCCCTTGAAATTCTTGCCAAGAGAACAAGCTATGAAAACGCCATCATGCTCAATATGTATCTCTAGAAGGCTTGTCACCATCTTCCTCAGAGAGGGAAGGGCTCTATAATGTAAATGACAAACTCTCCTATGCTAAATATTGCTCAAGCTGATAGTATCATGTAACAAGACCTATACTAGTTGGACAGTCAATCTATACAAACTATTTTCTTGAAGACCAATCACTCGGATAGAACCCATGTGTGAGTTCTTGTTCCATGAAAGAAATTTTCCTTCAAAGAAGGTAACCTTGTAGCCTTCATTGTCTAAGGAAGAAACAAAGGCAAGGTTCCTTTTCATCCCAGGTACAAATAGTACCTCACTTAATTGAAGAGGTATGTTAGAATCTAGTTGGAAAGAAGAAGTTCCAACTCCCTTCACAGTATATCTGGCATTGTCACCAAGCACAACATACAAATGAGATTATTTCTCTACAAGGTCTATAAGATTCTCTCTATATCCAGTCATGTGTCTAGAAGCACCACTATCAATCAACCAAATATCACTATCTGTAAGAACCATACCTGAGAGTGTTGATATGAAGAAGAATGCTTCATATTTTACATCTTCATCTCTTTGAGGTGGTTCTAATTCAACATCTACAGTGGATGCATGTTGTCTTCCTTTCTTCCTGGTAGGACAATTTCTTCCAATGTGTCCATACTTGTCAAATATGAAACATTGAATCCTTGAAATGTCTTTTCTATGTTCATGACCTGGAGTTGCTGAAGTTTTCTTGTCTTTGAATGCTTCACCAAAAATTATTCTATTTCTTCTTTCTCTCTTTGTATGAGAGGCAAGGGCTTGATTTTCATCATGATGTGAGTATTTCACTCCTCTGGCTATAAGTTTGGTTTCTTCCTGATTGCATTATGTCCATAGACGATCAAAATCAATTAGATATGTTATTCCACAGATACTTTGAAGAATTGGTTCTCAATGTCTTGGAAGATCATTGAGAGTAATCATGAAAAGTTCTTTATCTGTTGTTGTTTCTCCAATGGCACCTAGCTGATATCTGATCTCTGAAATCTTCATGAAGAAGGTAGAAATGGTGTCAACTTTCGTCATCTTGATATTTTGAAGTTGGTGTTTCAAAGTGAGAGATTTGTTTGTGTTGTTTCTCTCAAACTTTTTCTTCAATGCATCATACATCTCATAATCTATCTTCAGGGTAGAGATGCGAGGTAGTAGATGATCTCTTACTGAATAGATGATTGTCTTTCTTACTTTGACATCATCTACCTTCCAATCAACCTTCTCTTCATCAGTACTTGTTTTTGGTATATTATTTTCTATCAAACTCAATAGGTCATTCTCTTCTAAAGTGATTTTTAGTCTTGATTTCCAGGAGCCGAAGTTGCTTGATCCATCAATCCTAACTTCCACCAAGGTTATGTTCATCATGGCTTGTAGATTCTTCAAAAACCCTAATAGATATGATAGAAAACCTAACGGCTATGATAGGATCGAAAAACTAGGTTTCTTTGGACTTATAAATGCCAACAATAATCCTTTATATAGTCAAAAGAACCCAAGTGAAGTTCTAGGTTTTGCAGAAACCCTAGAAACTGAAATTTGCAGAAACCCTAGAAACCCTAGGGTCAAAAATAAAAATTTCTCTGATTTGCAATCTGAGATTTATAGGGGGTGCGCTAAAGGAGTTTGTACTTTCCTATGAAAAAATTATTCTCAACTTTCAAGTGGAAGGCGTTGAAACTAGCTTGACAAGAAAAATAGAGAGGGTCGTTTTTCCAATTGCAACAAGAAGGTGAAAATAGCTTGAATAGATTGTGCAATGGCTCTTCAGGAACTCTACTCTGATACCATGTTGAATTTTAATGCTTAGCTCAAGAAAATGTAGTTTATTTTCAATTTATCATGAAATTGAACCATAAACATGCAACAACACAATATACAATAGTTGTAGTAACCAAGATCACAAGAAGAATAACCATGCACAAGAACACAAAAAGTTATTCTGGGAAAAATCTTCTCAATCAAGGGAAAAAACCAACAATATTTTGCTATAGATCCAAGAGAATATTCCCCACACCATAAACCCTATAGCACACAAGAGGGTGCTTCTATGACCTTGAAACTTGCGCCTAATAGAAGTGTGCACTTCAACCATACAAGTTGCTTGAGAAAATGTTATAATGAAGTGTGAGTGAGTGATCCACAATGGGGATCTACTCTCTTATATATACAAGACCTAACAAAATAATAGGTGTGTCTATTGGAACAATTGGGCCAACTTCTATAACTCAATGATATAATTAATCTTTACACAAATATTAATTATCTTTACATGGTGGGGTCGACTTGTACCCTTTACACAATTAGGGTTACACAATTAATATTACTCTTAGACAATAAAGCAAGGGAACCACACATCCTCTAGTGCTCAACCATTAGGGACACGTCCACTTGTGCTCAACCACAAGGACATCACTCTCAACACAACAACTCAACTAATTCCATAGGAGTACCATTTGGAGAGGCATCTCAAGTCGACTCAACTAAGTCCATAAGAGTCTGACAGGAGACCATCTCAAGTCATCTCAACTCAGTCAAGAGGAGCATGACAAGAGACCACATGCCATCTCAACTTAGTCCAAAGGAGTATGACACACCCACCACATGGGCTCTCTCACAAATTGTCTCAACTCAATCCATAGGAGAATGACCTGGAGAATGTGTTAGGACCACACAATGTACCTTTTTGCCCACACTTTTTTCCACTTTTACACCCTTGTTTCACTCACATTTAAACTCACATTATCACCTTACCCTATCTTTCCAAAGGTATACAACGTCTCTTCTCTTTAATATATGTTTAATCTGTTTTTCATATAATTTTACATTACTCTCATACTTAACCATTGATCAGAAATGTATAAGTGTTGAAACAGTTCGAACTGCAGGATAGCATCAAGGCCTGTTGATGAAACAGTTAAAGCACCCAACCTCTGTAGCTGAAACAGTCTGTGGACTACGATGTTGAAACAACAACTCACACAGAAGAAGCTATTACACTCTCCATGGTCTACAATGCTGAAACAACAACTGCTACACTCTCCGTGGTCAACGATGCTGAAACAACAACTCACACAGAAGAAGCTGTTACACAGTCCATGGGAAACGATGCTGAAACAAAACTTCACACAGAAGAAGCTGTTACACAGTCTGTGGTCTACGATGTTGAAACAACAACACAAAACTGTTACATTGACCATGACAGCCGCACCTTGAGCTAGCGTTAACCATCACTTCTGCCTAAGACCAAGTTGCTGAAACAGTCAGGATGCAAATCCTGTGGCTGAAACAGCCCGTGATTTGCGATGCTGAAACATCATACAACAGAAGTAACAAGAAGACAAATAAATAAGTTGTTACTCCAGCCGCAACAACAACATATCACTCAGCACTTGTAATAGCATTCTGTTACGGGAGACTAGGATACCCTATTCTGGTATAGAAATCAGATCTGATTAAGAATAGGATTCAGATGTGCAAATGTAATTTGATGATCAATTTGTATCGATGGGATTCTCCTCTTTAAATAAGAGGAAATCATCTTTAGAAAGGACCTTTTGTTTTTTTGTACTAAGAAAGGATTTTACAGAGAAGGATGTGTTTTTACTTCAAATTGTAATATGATACAGTTGACAGATGAATAAAAGACTGTTCTGAGCATTTCTCTCTAGTTCCTTTCATTTCAGGGGAATCTTGTGAGAAGGGAGGGCCCACCTTCTTCACAAGATTCACCCATTATCTTTGTAGAGTGTTAGTGTTATTTATGTTTATGCCTTGATTAAATTTTGTTTTGCTGAAACACTACTTTACTAAACTCTATTTTGTTGAGACACTACTTTACTGAACTCTATCTTGCTGAAACTCTGCTTTACCAATTGTTACATTGTTTTCATATGATTCATGCTTGGTTAACTATTAATCATTCTAGTTAGCAATTCTTCTTGGTGAATTTATGAAAGCTTGATAGTCAGGGATAGGTGCTGAAGATTCCTACTTCGGGAATAGGGTCCTGTTCTCTGTTAGAGATAGTTAGCCTTCAGTGCATGTCAATTATTTTAACGAGTTCATGAAAGTGTGCTAATCAGAAACAGGTGCTGAAGTTTTCTGCTTAGGAAATAGGGTCTTGTTCTCTATTAGAGGTAGTTAGTGTGTGTCAATCATTTCAATTAGCAATGAGTTCATAAAAGTATGGTGATCGAAAACAGGTGCTGAAGATTCCTGCTTTGGGAATAGGGTCCTGTTCTTTGGTTATAGAATAGTGGTCTTTCCTTTTGTAGTGTCATGAAGAATTTCTTTTCCAGTCTGTTATTTATTTAATGTAATCCAGGATTCTTTGGACAATTATTTCTTTAAACACTAAACTTTGCAATAGGTAGATTGCTTTCCTGTAATTCAAGTTAGAACTTCAGTTCATTCAAGACAAAGTATGATTAATATGTTTTTACTACAACTCTAGGTTGGTTTTGAGATTGAGCATATATAGTGCATGGTTACCTTTGAAATAAACAGATTTCCCTGGGTTGACAATTTATGTAGCACTTGATTGTTTAGTTAAATAAGCAATTATAGTGACCAACATTTTGGCGCCATTACCGGGGAAGGTAATTATAGATTTCGAAAGCACTTAGGATTTTTTAGATACAAAGATTGCATGAGAGGATGTGGAGACCCCAAAGACACTGACCCTACAGGTGGCAGGGGTAGAGGAAGAGGAGGAAGAAAGACTTATATTGACGAGATTATATCAAAGTCTGAATCTGCTGATCAACGACCAAACTCTCGGAAACCAAAATCCCAACCTTCATTTCAAGAAAACTTTGAGACGGGGAAAGAAGTTTGGAGTCCTGAGACAATCCAAAAACTAGCAGGAAACATTGAGGACAAAGCAAGCACAGCAGGGGAGAAGACAGAAGAAAACATAGATGAGTACAATGAAGAATTGCATCATGAAGAACATGCAGGTCTTGAAGGAGAGGTAAATGATGAAAACTCTTTCTCCAAATTAGGATTTCCTATTGGTGATCTTCCTAGAGGGGTAGCACCCATGAATAACATTCCACTCTCAGCACTACCTAACTTTCATGTTTTGTCTTCAGAGGATCCTGATGAATTCCTTTTTGAGTTTGATATATTATGCAAAAGTTATGATTACATTTCCAATGCTAAAAAATTAAAACTATTTCCAGCAACATTGAAAGGAAATGCACTAAGATGGTTCATGAGTCTTGGAGGCCATGTAATCACAACATGGGACCAAATGAAATAGAAATTCCTGAATAAGTACCAGGACTATTGCCAAACAAGAGAAAAAAGGGAGGAACTATTTAAGATTATGTAGAAAGAGGATGAAAATCTGGAGGACTTTGTAGAAAGGCTACAATATAATCTACAAAGATCCAGTCACCCCAATGTAAGTAAAGATATTATTAAAACCATATTATTAAAAGGAGTAAGGGATGATTGTCTGGATATGCTGAATATGCTTGGAAAAGGGGACATATCTAAGGAATCATATGATGAAGTTGTTAACCTATGTAAAAGATGTTCAAGAGGAGCTTCAAGAAATAGATCAAATAGCAGTGACACCACATTTTCAAGAGTCCAAAAATCAGCCAGTGGGGGAGCAACAAGATCCGAAATAGGTAATTTACTTGAAGGTTTTAAAACTTAAATGTTAAGCTCTTTTGCCTCACAAATTGACACCCTGCAGATTCAAAAGAAGCAAGCAGAATCAGAAGCATCTTTGTCCATCTTTTGTTCTAAATGCAGAGACAAGCACCCACGAAGGGAATGTCCATTGGACAAAAATCCAATCTTCACCATCTATGATAAAGATCATGAAACTCAACAATGTCCATCTTTACCAGGGATCAAGGCAACATTACAAACAACTGATGAAGAAGCTGAATCTGTCCATCTGTTGACACAGAGAAGGAAATGGCAACCGCGGGGACAAGGTATGAATCCTAACATGCCATTTACATCTTCTAATTGTTGGAATAACTATCCTTCTTTAAATCAAATGAGTTACCCTCCCTATAATCAAATGCAATATCCAAATCAAATGAATTACCCACCCATGCAACAAACTAACCCACCCTTTGTTGATCCATCAATGTGGACTCCTTGGCCTCCACAACCACAACAACCATATCAGAACCAATGGAATCCAAATTGGAGAGGACAACAACTCCCCTTCCCAAATCAATTACCTCAATCACAATTTCTATAACCACTCTCCTTACCATCAGGTACTCCACCAAACAATCAAATGATGAGACCCCAGCTACCTGTACAACCTAACCCTAACCCCAATAATAAAGCTGTGCAGTGCATTGATATTCATAACTAGCCTACATTTTCTCTTCTCCCTGTGCAATGCAACGATATTCATCTATGATCTGGGAGAATAGTAGAACCTATCATAGCTGATGTTACCTCTTTTGATAAAGAGGAAACAAAAGAGCATGATATACCTGAAGAGGTACAATCATCCTCTAACAATGTTGCTGAAACAACAAAACCACCATTTCCTGAGCATTTAGCTTTGACTAAAACGCCTGAGCCACCTGCTTTCAATCTTCTAGGAGAATTATAAAATCTTTATGTCAAAATTGCTCTATTACAAGCACTTCGAGATGTACCAATTTATGCCAGGACTATGCGAGACATCTGTGTTAAGAAACCTGGTAGGAAAATTAAGGATCCCCTCATAGTCCATGTTATGGGTGACTTTTCTGCACTGATGTCAGGTAAAGTCCCCCCAATTAAATATGGTGATCCCAGCCACCCTACCGTCTCAGTACAAATTGGGAAAACGATAATCCCTCGAGTCCTGGTAGACTTAGGTGTCGCTATCAATATCATGACTCTGGAAACCTCACAACTGCTACAACTGCAAAATGAAGTCAGAGACACCCCAACTATCCTAGAATTAGTTGATCATTCCACAATCAAACCAGAGGGAGTCATTGTAGATCTAATTATCTCAGTGGAATCCTGGAATTATCTAGATGACTTTGTGGTATTACAACCTAAAACAAAGTTGGGGGGTCACCCTTTAATTTTGGGCAGGCCTTGGCTAGCCACAACAGATGCTTTCATCAGCTGTAGATCAGGTTCAATGAAAATTTCCAATAGTTACGAGACTAAACAACTTACCCTCTACCCTCACACTACACCCCTGATTAATAATGATAATTCTGTATGGGTTGACTTCGATGATCAACTTACTCAACCCATCTTAACTATCGGACAAGCTCTAAGCCTTAAAAATGCCATTGAGGATGAAGTAATTAATAATATTATTTGCGAATCCTCCTCCATGACTCCAGAAACTCACAACCAGCTAGCTGCACTGTTGGAATCAGATAATCAGGAAAACCTTGACTTTGAAAACCCACCTCAAACATCTTCCACCATCTCTTCTAAAAGCATACCAGTAGAAATTGAACCTGACAAAACACTAAACATAAACCCCAACCTGATAGATGTTGAAACACAATAATTAATGAAGTTACTTCTTGAACATAAAGAAGCATTCACTTGGGACTATACAGATATGAAAGGAATCTCTCCTGAATTATGTACTCATTGTATATATATTAAGGAAGATTGTCGACCGATCTGCCAATCTCAATGATGAATGAACCCTAATTTGAGAGAAATCCTTAAAGAAGAACTTAAAAAATTGCTTGATGCAAGGTTTATCTATCCTATATCAGACAATGAATGGGTTTCCCCTTTGGTAATAGTTCCTAAGAAAAATGGGAAATGGAGAGTATGTGTGGATTATAGAGCCTTAAATAAAGCTACTCAAAAAGATCACTTTCCATTACCATTCATTGATCAGGTGTTAGATAGTTTGTCAGGGAAGAAATTTTTCTCATTTTTAGATGGTTTCAGTGGGTATAACCAGATCAAAATTGCACCCCAAGATCAAGATAAAACCACTTTTACTAGCCCTTGGGGAACCTTTGCTTATAGAGTTCTCCCATTTGGACTATGTAATGCACCAACAACCTTCCAGAGAGCAGTTATAGGAATCTTTTCTGATATGCTTAATGACTCTATGGAAATTTTTATGGATGACTTTACTCCTTATGGCGTTTCTTTTCAGGAAGCACTACAAAACCATGAGAAAGTGCTTAAATGATGCATACAAGTACAACTCTCCTTAAGTACAGAAAAATGTCATATGATGATGAGTGAAGGAATAGTGCTTGGACATTTTATCTCATCTCAAGGAATTCAGGTAGACCCATCCAAGATACAATTCATTAAGGATATTCCTACTCCCAAAACCCAAACAGAGGTAAGAAGTTTTCTGGGACATGCTGGATACTATAGAAGATTTATCAATTTTTTTTCCAAAATAGCTTCTCCCCTGTTTGTGTTACTAATGAAAAATGTTGAATTCAAATGGACTAATTCTTGCCAGGAAGCATTTAATACACTTAAACATCAGTTATCTACAATTCCTATTCTTAGAGGACCTGATTGGACACTTCCCTTTCATATATCCTCTGATGCTTCAGATACTGCAATAGGAGCTGTCTTGGGACAAGAAGAAAATCATCTCCCTTATGCTATTTATTTCATCAGCAAGAATATGACTCCTGCTGAACTCAATTATACAATTACCAAAAAGGAATTCATAGCAGTTATCTATGCTATTAATAAATTTAGACATTACATCACTGCATACTCTACTCTTGTCCATACTGATCACTCAGCTATCAAATACCTAATGAACAAACCTATCACAAACGCTCGAGTCACCAGATGGTTACTATTATTGCAAGAATTTGATATTACAATTGTAAATAGACAAGGAAAAGAAAATGTAGTTGTTGATTTCCTTTCTCGGTTGACACCTGATGATGATACCCCAGTAAATGATTCTTTTCCTGATGAATATCTATTTGCAGTTTCTGCTCACTCACCTTGGTATGCAGACATCGCTAACTACTTGGTTGCAGGGAAGTTACCACCACACCTATCCTACCGAGAGAAAAGAAGAATCATTCAACAAAGTGCTTGGTATAGTTGAATAAGTGGGTGTATTTTCCATACATGACCTAATCAAGAAATCCGAAGGTGCATTAAAGAAGATGAGGTTTATGATCTACTAAAAACTTGTCATGATGGCCCTTATGGAGGGCATTTTGTTGATAAGAGAACATCACATAAAATTCTTAGGATGGGGTACTATTGGCCCTCACTTTTCAAAGATGCAAAGAAATATGTACGGGCCTGTGATAGCTACCAAAGAGTGGGCCAACCTAATCATAGAGATGAAATGCCATTAAACCCCCAAATAGTACTTGAACCATTTGAAATATGGGCCTTAGACTTTGTAGGACCCATTAACCCCCCATCCAATCAAAAAGTTTACATAGTGGTCTGCACAGACTATATGACCAAATGGGTGGAGGCTAAAGCACTCCATAGAGTGAACGAAGAAGCAGTTATAGATTTCTTATTTGAAGACATCTTCATCAGATTTGGAGTGCCAAGAGAATTAGTTACAGATGGAGGACCTCCTTTCACTTCTCATGGTTTTAAAGCCACCCTTCAAAAATATCATATTCAGCATAGAATGACTACAACATACCACCCCCAAGCCAATGGATAGGTGGAAAGAAAAAATAAAGTAATAGAAGCCATTCTCACAAAATAGTCAAGGAAAATAGAAAGGACTGGTCTCACAGGCTCCCTGAAGCATTATGGGCCTACAGAACTACCTGGAGAAATACTACAGGATTCTCTCCCTATGAATTAGTCTATGGAAAGAGTGTTGTCTTTCCTGTAGAATTTGAAATCAAAACCTTAAGGACTGATTTAGCTGTCAACCTTGATTTGACCGATGCACAGACATCAATGTTGCAATAGCTTAATGAATTGGATGAAAAAAGACTAGATTCCATTCATCAGACAACTATGATTCAACAACAAAGATCAAAATGGCATGACAAAACTATCAAGCATAAGCAGTTCCAAAAAGGAAATTGGGCCCTACTGTATGACTCTTGGTTTAAAGAATTTCAAGGGAAACTACGTACAATATGGCTTGGACCCTACGAAGTAGATACTGTTTTCCCCAATGGAACAGTAAGGCTCCTCACAATCGATGACTCTAAAACACCACTACTTGTAAATGGTCATCAACTCTGTCTGTACCAGCGCCCTATTTCCAAAGAAGATTTTAAGGCCACATCTGTGGCAGACTCTCATTACCTCTTTTTAGAGGGGGCTCCTACCACTCATTGCAATTAATTATTTTTAAGTTAATTTATTTAGTATTAGATTAGATTTCATTTACTAATAATCCCTGTCAAGAAATAACATGTTACATTCGATTTTTGCAGATTCCCGATCAAAGCACAGGCCCACTAAGAAAGGACAATCCTACTTCAAGAAAGAGGCAAGCTTTCCCATTGCTGAAACACCACTGTTCAACAACTCTTTGCTCTTTCTACATTGTTGAAACACCACTGTTCAACAACTTTTTGACTTTCCCCACTGCTGAAACACCACTGTCAGCAACCTTTCACCATTTTCCCCATTGCTGAAACACCACTGTCAACAACCTTTCACCATTTTCCCCATTGCTGAAACACCACTATCAGCAACCTTTCACCATTTTTCCCATTGCTGAAACACCATTGTCAGCAACTTCTCGCCATTTTTTCCCATTGCTGAAACACCACTGTCAACAACCTTTCACCATTTTCCCCATTGTTGAAACACCACTATCAACAACCTTTCACCATTTTCCCCATTGCTGAAACACCATTGTCAGCAACTTCTCACCATTTTCTCCCATTGCTGAAACACCATTTTTCAACAGTTCTTCACATTTATCCATTGATGAAACAACATCGTTCAACAATTGTTTCTCCATTCGTCCCATTGCTGAAACACCACTGTCAACAACCTTTCGTCATTTTCCCATTACCATGGTTCTGCAATTCTTCACATTTCCCCATTGACGAAACAACACCGTCCAACAATTGTTTCGCCCTTCTTTCTATTGTTGAAACACCACTTCCTCAGCAATATTCTGCAACATCACTCTTCAACAAACATTTCTCTGTTCTTCCTACGGCTGAAACACCAACTTTTCGGCATTTTCTGTCAATAATCTTTTGCACTCTCATACTACATTTTGTCCTTCCAGTCAACAAATCCTTGATACAATTCATCTAACAAATCAAAAGTCTCTACCACGGCCACTGCAGAACTATTACGGATAGGCATTATATTTTGTTTAAGTACGAATCAAAAGTTAAAAGCGAGGTATGTAAATTCTATGTAAATACAGTTAAGCTATAGTTAATGAGAAGATTCCAAATCATTATTACCTCTCATGTAAAATCATTATTATCCGCACTTGAACGGGGAGGGAGGAAATATCAAACTTTTATACCATCACTTCAGACGAATTAACCACCGCCATTCCTATTTACCATCCTTTTGTTTGTTTCACCACCATTTGCATGCCTTCACTCGAAAAACTTACTCTGCCCAGAAGCTGTTACTCGACTCTTTGACGGTGTATTTTATTGAGCTATTAGCTATGGGAGGCTTTGTTATATGGTACGAACCCGCCACGACAGCCCTGTTAGAACTATATCCAAAATCCTATCAAATTTTTCTACAGGCAGGATGGCTCGGTTATTTTCAGAGACTCCAGGGGTATGATCAACAATAGGTTCTCCAATTTGCTCAAAATCTCCAGGAAGACCATTCCATTGTTCAAGGGGTTCGGATTTCAGTTACAGAAGAGGATATAGCGCAGGTTTCGGGTCTCCCTACCAATGGCCTTTGCTTGTTCAGC
The DNA here is from genome assembly GCA_009831015.1 of Picea engelmannii. Classification (NCBI taxonomy): domain Eukaryota; kingdom Viridiplantae; phylum Streptophyta; class Pinopsida; order Pinales; family Pinaceae; genus Picea; species Picea engelmannii. The sequence goes on along the minus strand of ML802658.1, from coordinate 72,861 downwards.
TGCAAACATATCATCCTAAATGCTCAGCAGGATTTCCTCTTACCAGGGGAACAAATTGAACCTAAAGGCCGGGGTGTCCGACTCAGCCCGTTGCTGCCTCCATGGCCAGAAGTTGAAAAATTTGTCAAACACTACCTTACCTGCGAAGGCCGATACGAGGTAGTCTACCAGCATGATTTTGTCCTGTTGTCTCATTTACGGCATAATAGATTGGTGAACATTCCATATTATTTGCTCGGTTGTCTTAAAAATATGTCTCACTACTGTAAAAAGGCTAAAGATCCCAACCTTTCACTCACCCATCACCGTCTCGTTCAACTGCTTATCCAAAAGGGTTTTGCCCAACAAAACCTTCCACTAAGCAACCCACCTATAGATCCCCAAGAAGCCATTGAAATTATTGAAAATCTTCAGGAACAACAACCACAAAACCCTCTAGACTCTCCAGAAATACCTAACAGTCCACCTACAGACCCAATCAGTCCAATTAACCCCCCTACCAGACCAAGCCCGCCCCACACTTTACCAGAATCATCCACTCTTGCCCTTCATATTCTTAGCGATGATTCTGAGCCAGACAATTCTCCTTGTCCCATCATTGAGGAAAAACCCCCACGTAAACGAAAGCAAATTCCTTTCTTTCTTCCCTTTTTACAAAGAAAACGAACAAGGGCCTCAACAAGGGTAGCCACTACTGCCACTGCCCTAAACCCCCAACCCATCCGACTAATACCTCGTACACCTCCAACCTCCCAAGGACCAGAATCTTTGCCTATTCCACCCACGGGCACTGAAACACAAGAACCGGATGCCCAGGGTGTTGCGACATCATCTGTTTCAAATCAAGTAGCTGAAACATAAGAACCAACTACTCATCAAGTAGCTGAACCAAAAGAACCAGCTACCCAATTCATAGCTGAAACACAAGAACCAACTACCCATTCAATAGCTGAAACACAAGAACCAGCTACTCATTCAGTAGTTGAAACACAAGAAACAACTACCCATTTAGTAGCTGAAACACAAGAACCAGCTACCCATTTAGTAGCTGAAACACAAGAACCAACTACTCATTCAGTGGCTGAAACACAAGAACCAGCCATAACTACCACACAAGAACTAGTTACATCTAAAACACAAGAACCAGCTACTAATATTGATACTGAGATACAGGAATCAGAGGTCTAGGGTGCTGCAACATTACTTTCCTTACATTAAGAAGCTAAAACACAAGAAGCAGTTGTTGATCCTGTAGTTGCTCCATAAGAACCAGCTAGTGCGGCTATGACTGCTGCACAAGAACCAATCACTCCTCAACCAGAACCAACAATGGCCTCTGTCTTACAAGAAAATGAGTTCCTAAAATCTGAACTGGAAGCCTACAAGCAAGAGCTAGCCGCAACAAAGGAAGCCTATGAGAAGGAACTTAATTTGTACACCCTAGCTCGCACAATGACCATGTCATAAGGAACTGCAACAGAGAATCTGTGTAGAGAATATATGTGTTGTCAATGTGGGGACATCTACTATCAACAAGACTACAAAGTAATTCAAATCCCAATACCAGGAGCTCCCCCTACTCCTTCAACTTTTGCAGTCAAAGAAGAAAAACCTGTTGTTACACAAGAACCAGCTATAGCTGTCACACAAGAACCAACTACAGCTGAAACACAAGAACCAACAGGACCTTCCAAAATTAAGACTGAACCCTGGCCTGCAACAAATGTCAAATCTGAAACCCCTACTTTTGTTAATAAAGTTGTACAAACATTCCCTATTGATGAATTTTCCCCTCCCAGCCAGATTAATACCCACACCTTTGTGGAACAAGCCACTCAGACCCTACCTCATCCTACTACTTGCAACGCTGAAACACAAACTTAGCCATGGGATGAGCGGGCAATAATAGAAAAATGGAAAAAGAGTTTGTTGTTACACAGGCCAAAAGCCTGCAGGAACACAGACAAATCTGGATAAATCATACCTACTCAAATTGGGAAGCTTTGGAGTAAACACGCCAGGAAGCTCATGTTCTTAAGAAACAGAAAAAAGAGCTAAAAGGCAGAGTGCTCCTGATATTTGACTTGGCACAAAAGTTATTAGCTGCAAGGAAACCATCCTACAATTACTCCTTGTTCCTCATGGAACGAATTACATGGTTTCAGATCAAATCAATCATAGAAGGTAGACCCCATGTAGTGTTACATCCAGTAGATTTTGTCAAAACCTTTGCAGAAGCCTCTGCTATGGATCAGAACCTCCTCTATGAGGCATATTTTCATAATGAGGCCATCCCTGAGAACCGACAGCTTAACCTTAACCCTCTTGTCGGTGACATCTAGATTCGGGCACTCACCTCCTTCCTCAACAATAAAATTATATGGTAGGATGAATTCCTAGCTGCCAAGCATAACGAGGATAACTGCCTTCTCTGGATAAGGCCAAAACCACAAAATCTAGCCACCTTTGTTACAGAGTATTATCAGTTTTTAAAGAAACCAGGGATGACTCAACACATCCAGCAACTACAGACAACAGTGCTTCAGGATTGTCAAGACTTCATCAGATCCATAGAGATTGCTACCCTACAGGCAAATAACATGTTTTGGCAACAATCTACTGAGAAAAGACAAGAACACAATCCTTTTAGCCCCACTAATCTTGAGATAGCAATCTCCAGGGTACCTAGCCACATCAAGTGTGTTCAGCAATGTGCTGAAAGCTGGATAGGGTACTAGTTTCATTTTCCTATCCTCTAGTTGCCAGCAGAGAAATATCAAGTCCATTATAAGTTGCTCAAGAAGGATGAAACAATATCTTGGCAAAGGTTACAATGCGTTCAAGGGTTCAGATCTCCAACAAACATCACCTTCCACAGCTACTGCTTGAGTAACTTGCACGCTCAGAGTCAGTATTCAGATTCTGATTCAGAGTGAAGTTTCCTAAGGACATGAAACATTTTAAGTTTGGGGGGATGTTAGGACCACACAATGTACCTTTTTGCCCACACTTTTTGCCACTTTTACACCCTTGTTTCACTCACATTATCACCTTACCCTATCTTTCCAAAGGTATACAACGTATCTTCTCTTTACTATATGTTTAATCTATTTTGCATATAATTTTACATTACTCTCGTACTTAACCATTGATCAGAAATGTATAAGTGCTGAAACAGTTCAAACTACAGGATAGCATCAAGGCCTGTTGTTGAAACAGTTAAAGCACGCAACCTCTGTAGCTAAAACAATCTGTGGACTACGATGCTGAAACAACAACTCACACAGAAGAAGTTGTTACGCTCTTCGTGGTCTACAATGCTGAAACAACAACAACTACACTATCCGTGGTCAACGATGCTGAAACAACAACTCACACAGAAGAAGCTGTCATACAGTCCATGGGCAACGATGCTGAAACAACAAATCACACAGAAGAAGCTGTTACACAGTCCGTGGTCTATGATGCTGAAACAGCAACACAAAACTATTACATTGACCATGACAGCTGCACCTTGAGCTAGCATTAACCATCACTACTACCTGAGACCAAGTTGCTGAAACAGTCAAGACGCAAATCCCGTGGCTGAAACATCCCACGATTTGCGATGCTGAAACAGCATACAACAGCAGTAACAAGAAGACAAATAAAGAAGCTGTTACTCCAGCCACAGCAACAACACCTCACTCAACACTTGTAATAGCATTCTGTTACGGGAGACTAGGATACCCTATTCTGGTATAGAAATCGGATCTGAATAAGAATAGGATTCAGATGTGCAAATGTAATTTAATGATCAAATTGTATCGAGGGGATTCTCCTCTTTAAATAAGAGGAAATCATATTTAGAAAGGACCTTCTGTTTTTTTGTACTAAGAAAGGATTTTATAGAGAAGGACATGTTTTTACTTTAGATTGTAATATGATACAGTTGACAGATGAATAAAAGACTGTTCTGAGCATTTCTCTCTAGTTCCTTTCGTTTCAGGGGAATATTATGAGAAGGGAGGGCCCACCTTCTTCACAAGATTCACCCATTAGCTTTGTAGAGTGCTAGTGTTATTTCTGTTTATGCCTTGATTAAATTTTGTTTTGCTGAAACACTACTTTACTAAACTCTGTTTTGCTGAGACACTACTTTACTGAAATCTGTCTTGCTGAAACTCTGCTTTACCAATTGTTACATTATTTTCATATGATTCATGCTTGGGTAACTGTTAATCATTCTAGTTAGCAATCCTGCTTGGTGAATTTATGAAAGCTTGATAGTCAGGGACAGGTGCCGAAGGTTCCTACTTCGGGAATAGGGTCCTGTTCTCTATTAGAGATAGTTAGCCTTCAATGCATGATAATTATTTTAATGAGTTCATGAAAGTGTACTAATTAGAAACATGTGATGAAGTTTCCTGCTTAGGGAATGGGATCCTGTTCTCTGTTAGAGGTAGTTTGTGTGCATCAATCATTTCAATTAGCAATGAGTTCATAAAAGTATGGTGATCGGAAACAGGTGCTAAAGATTCCTTCTTTGGGAATAGGGTCCTATTCTCTGGTTATAGAATAGTGGTCTTTCCTTTTGCAGTGTCTTGAAGAATTTCTTTTCCAGCCTATTATTTCTTTAATGTAATCCAGGATTCTTTGGACAATTATTTCTTTAAACACTAAACTCTGTAATAGGTAGATTTCTTTCCTATAATTCAAGTTAGAACTTCAGTTCGTTCAAGGCAAAGTGTGATTAATATGTTTTTACTACAACTCTAGGTTGCTTTTGAGATTGAGCATATATAGTGCGTGGTTACCTTTGAAATAAACAGGCTTCCCTGGGTTGACAATTTATGTAGCACTTGATTGTTTAGTTAAATAAGCAATTATAGTGACCAACATAATGTATCATGAAGCTGCAATCATCAACACAGTCGACATTCAGGTGAGTGTATAGGCAGGGTAACTAAGCCTGAAGATCCTCCCGAAGCCTGACACGCAACAGGGCCAAAATCACTCTTAGAGTACCTTGGACGGATCAAACTGTCTCAGATTTTACACACATGCTAAGCCAGTAATGCTACAGGATTGACCCCCAGTACACACTCTCCCAAACTCTTTGTCTGGATCAAGAGTGGATATCTCCATCATCCTCCTCCACGTGGCCTCATGTTTGAATCCTGTGTTAGAGGAGCTTCCCAGATTGAGTAATTACAAGGTGGATTTTTCACACCATAGAATAAACACCTTAGTTAAGTTTTGGTTGGCCTTGGAGAGTTTACCTCTCCACACCTAATCCAAGGCTCTAACCTAAGCTATTGGTGAACCCTAGAAAATGTTTTTCTAAGATATTTTATATTAGTGTGTTCATTTTAGGGGCTTTTCTTACTCAAGTAATGGAAGTGAAACTGATGTTGTTTGAAACTCTTGCAAAAATGAAACTTATAAGAACACTGGAAAATAAAACTTTACACGAATCCTTCAAATGAAAAGAGATTCAAGGAAGAAAAAGCATGAACAATCCTTCAAATTTAAAAATGCAATCTTTTCTCCTTTCCATGCAAAATGCACAATGCAACTTCCGAGTGAAACAAAAGAGAAAATGATAGGATTTTCTTTCTTATTTTTCTTTTGAAATGATTTCAAGATGAGAAGAAAACACAACCCTATGCTAATTCTTTTTCTTTAAAAAAAAACAACGCAAAGAAAGAAAGAGACCTAACTAGCATAAAAACTAAGTTTTCTTTTTATATTTTCTTTCAATAAAAGAAAAATTAAGAAAAGATGCTAAAAGAAACTGCAGAATGCATGATTTTTCAAAATGCAACTCATTTTTCTTAAAAATACAAGTTAAAAATAAGCCAAAAAAGCTAGGAAACACAGAGAGACAAGAGGATTTCGTTTTGTTATTTCGTAAACAATCTGAGCTTGCAAATTGTCTAACCCTAAAACAAAAGAATCCTCTGGAACTCAGGAAGACCTGGGAAGCACAAGTTTCCAGTAGGAAAAGGAAAATATTTTGAATTTTTTTCCAAAACCACATAGACACATGTTATGCACGACCAACCTACGTATGTACGCGGGCTGTATATAATGAAAACCGCATATGTATGCATTATGTATAGAGAAAAAGGCCCATATACCTCGGTAAATTTTCAAAAAAAGTAAAAAGTTTGGAAAGACAACTTGGGAGAGGGAAGATGATAGGCACTTGGAAGGTGACCAGAGACCCAACCTGACTCAAAAAACTCAAAAATATCATAAAAAAAACTGAAAATCAAATCTAACCAAGATCTTCCACTAAGACCCTAGAGAGACTCCCCAGTGGAGCCACCAATTCTACTAGCGGGGAAAATCCCCCTATTACTATATCGGGTCGAAGTATAGAAAAAATATTGATCTCCCTTAAAATATAGTTCTATTTCTAACTACCCCAAACAATTTGAACTTAAAAGACAAAAGAAGGAAAAGAGGGTGTACCTTAGGTCCTTTTGGCTAGTGTATACCTCCTTCTTCTTTGTAGTTTCTTGGACTGTTGGTCTCCTACCAAATATGACTTACAAACAATTTAGACAACAAAGATACAAGAAATTATATCTCTACTTATCAGTGTTAGGGTTCATATATAAATTTAAATGCATTAATCAATTAAGCACAAAAACACAATCTTTGGGACACAAAATAACTCTTTTGTTCAGATGTGAAGATTAGAAAAGTTACAACATCCGTATCAGCAGATGCTCCACAAATCAGGTCTAGGCTCCTTTTGCTACTAATTCAAGTGCATCATTCCCAGGATGCCTCTCACAATCAATTGGTCTCCTTGGGAAAATGGAAGGGATTTCATATGGAGAAAGGGATGAAGGGGAATGTTGAGGCCAAATCTCAGAAAGGGCTACAAAACTTAGGCTACAGGGGAAAGGGATTTTGGCATAGTTTCTTTGTTTTAATGCTTGATTATGGAATGATACTCCAAGACCTCTTTTTTTATGAAAAAAATATGGTTATTTAGTTTGGGGACGGGTTACAATGGGCAAATTTGTTGGGAAACCTCCAATAGACTATTAACTCCACTGAATTCCTTGCAACTTTTTATTTTTTGCAATTTTTGGAGGAAAACATGGGTTTTTTAGTATCCAACTTGTGTATGTATGTAGGATGTCTAGTATGCATCTAGCATGTGTACGTGGGTAGTAGTGCATTAGGATGCATACATGCTCCAAAAAATGGTTTTTTAAGAGAGAGTCTCAGTAGTAATTTGGAAAATTGTGTAGGTAGAAAGGCCAATTTTATTTATGCATAGGTAGGGCATTTTTGGGTTATAACACCCCTTAGTTTAGTATCTCATGGAACACTTCAACAATACTCTCATGTTCATGATGGATATAACACTGAATATCTTTATGGTATCAAATATTTTTTATGATTCTACCCAAAAGCAAGTAGGTGATCTTTTCTCCCTACTTATTTATATTTTGTCTTGAACTCCTTCTAAGTTCCTCTTCAAGGGTTTCTCTTTTTTTCTAGAAGGATTTTTGAGTTCCATTATTCTCTTATATGATTCTTCAAATAATTTGACCTTATCCAAGGCTATAAAAACTTTTTGGTCCTATCTCCTTCACTCAAAGTTAACTGAATCATTAAGGCTCTCATCAGTGAATCAAAATTACTTGGCTTCTTCCCTTTTGAGTTAGGGAGTATACTTTAGGGACAACATAAATTTGTGGCATATTATTCCACACAAACCATTTCTTGATATTAGAATCTACCTTTTATTGGAAGGGGATTTAATGTTTATTCTTAAAAGAGTTTGAAAAAATATTTTGTAATTGAGTGGGTTTCTTCAACATGTTCAACATTCTTGGTAGATTTCTACCAAGCAACAACATTTCCTATAGCTCCATAAATATTTTCCCATGCCTTGTTGTAGGATGAACATTGGTACAATTTATAGTACTCTCTAGTTAAAGTAACCTTACCTCATTATAATTTATATATTTCAACTCTCATGCAAAGGTTTAGAAGTCATATTCTTTGTCAAAGATCTAAATCCATCAGTCTCCTTCCTTATTCTAAGGGTGTTTGTAAGATAACCTTGTGTTATTTTTTAGAAACAAGATATGTTATGTCTCATGTATCAATCCATCAAACTACTAATATTGATATGCACTAATATCTCAATTGTCAGACACAAACAAATAATGATCATCATGCACACACTAATATCCATATAGATGCACTAATAAGTCGATCAATATGTAGTAATATATCAATTGACATTAACATTTGATTTGATGTTATCTTTGTTATCCTTTTATTTTTTACATAAACATTACAGTAACTACTAATGTATTCGCATGTGAATTTATTTTATACAAAAAAGTAGTTTGCACATGAAGCCACCACAACTACTAGTTGAATCCAAAACTAAACCTTGAATCTTCATTGTCTTTTTTGCCAAAACACCCATTAGGTACAAAAGTTGCAAACTAGAGTAAATTATCAAAGCTAAGAAATAGTCCACAAAAACACAATTCCCAAGCATAAACAATGTCAACTCATGTAGCTATAGGAAAAAGTACAACATTAGATATGGGTGGACCCCCAACCTATATTGGTCAATATCATTATTGAAAACAATTAAGTCCTAACCATCATTGTTAGGTGTAGGAGGTTTAGTCATCTTGGATATGGAGAGATCTAAAGTTTGGAATTTTTCATTTTTTTAGTTTGTTGTAGGGGAGACTAATTTTACTTGCATTATTTCCTCTCTCAAACCAACCTTCCATCTCTATGATGTAACCTACCTTCTCCCACTTTGTTTGTCAAGACTATTATGGCTAGGTAGGTGAAATGTTGAGTTTCTCCTTTCTCATGTTATCGGTATCTCCTCCCCAAAATTTGAGTAAATGTTGTATATGGTTCATTTCCACATGAATTTTTCACCATGTTTATAGTTATCTATGAGGAAAAACCTGCACATATTAATTAGATGTTAAACCATGTGAATGCCTAAGAAATCTCCTTATCATTAAAAATAACTTCATTGTTTTTCTTCTTAAAAAATAAAGTAATATAAAAATGAATAAGAAACCAAGAAATATAGGACTTTGTCACATAAGGAAGACAATCTTGTAAAAGGGAAACCTTCTAAGAAATGGAAATTGAAAGAAATTGGCCACACAAAAATGCATCCTAGACGTAGGCGAGGGACAAAATAAAAAGTATTCTGAAGGGTTTTATTGCATTCACAATGGGGGTAGAAGAGGTTTTGGACACCCAACTATGTAAGCCTCCTATCTACATGAAGATATTCATTATTAAAGACCAACCAAAAATGGTTTTTTTGGGTTCAAAAATAGTTTTTTGGGTTCTAATGGCTGCTTCTAAATGCTTCATAACCAAAAGAGCCATGTTTTCTACTTGGATATAAGTTTCCAAAATCTTATTTAAGTGGCTATAAAGATTTTTCCTAGTATATAACCATTTGTATCCATAAACATGATTATATTTGGTGAAGGATTTAGATATGCCTCACTTCCAGTATCAACACATAGCATGGAGAGACTATGCACATGTCTTATAAAAATGATAATCATCAGTTAAATCCCATACTCTATCAAGAATGAACTTGTTTGGAATGACCACCATTAACATTTCCTTTGGTTTAGGCCATAGGATATTTATCAAATTTTTTTTGGTTATGATGGTACCTTTCTTAAAAATTAAAAGGTCCAATTGTCAGTCAATCTATATGTATAAATCATCTTACATTTAATTATTAATTCAAGAGTACATAAACTTGTGAAATGCAAACACAATTTGTGCAGAATTCAATTATTTTTAGTATGATCTATCTAGAATGTTTAATGTTGATCTTACTTATGAAATCAATTGCATGAAATAAATGGAACGAAGGAAAAAAAAATCATTGAATTATACCTTACTATATCCACGAGTTTTGCAAATCAAGTTGTAGTTAAATGTTCGATCTTCCAGATCTTAACTTTCTGCAACATTACTTCATTTGATATATTTCATAATATAATTCAATGAAACTAACTATGAAAATGAAATACACCACACCTCATCAATAAAAATTAAATTTAATCATTCCTCACAATGATCATGTACTTGAAAGGCCGATCATGTACACAAATTAGGCACATATTATTTCCATGAATAATTGCTTAAAAGAAAACTAAACTAACTTGAAAAAAGAAAAGACTATTCATGAAATCAAATAGAAAAATTAAATAAAGACATATAAAATGAATTAAAATACCACCATGATCTATTTGGATTCCAAGTATCGCAAGAACAAGATAGAAAGCTAAACTACAACATCATAAAACTAAATCAAAACATGTTGTTTATAGAACTAAAGCATGACAATCAATATGAAGAGAAATATCAAAAGGCTTTATTCAATTCCATCATAGTGTGGACATATGCTCCAAGAGTCCTCCTCTTTGGAATGGATAAGGCACTCTTATTTATAAATAAAATTGCTTTGAAACTAAAATAAACACTAATTAATTCAGATCCCCAAACCTCTCATGTGGTTACAACCTTTTACTAATGATTAGGAAATGAAAGATATCTCCAAAATCTCTAAGATATTTGATAGCAAATATTAACCAAGTCTTTAAAATTATTCTTTATTCAAGATGTTTGAATGTTCATCCCAAATCCTCTTCATGTTCAATGGTTGAAGAGTAAATTCAAATTTGGAGCTAAGTGATAAAAAAATTCATTATTGGAAGCTCCAAATGTACCTGTAATCACCACCAAACTAATCCAAGATAAGTGAAAGCATGCTATTTTTCTAAGATTTAATTATAAATTCACTTAAAATACTAAAATAAATGCATTGGAAAATGATTAGAAGTAAAAGGAAAAGGATGTGAAAATGATGGTATTTTGGTGACTCAACATCTCCCCCCAACTGAACATATTGAATCTCCTCATGCAACCCCACATCTAATTCTTACGAACTGCGTGAGTAGGTTTTCTTTTGAAACATTGGGTAGTGGTACTAGAAGTTCCAGTCAAGTGTCTTGTGGTTGGTTCTTGTGTGACAACCACAAGTCCTTGTGAGTGTTAGTTTTTGTGTGAAAACACTTACCTCTTGGATATGTTCTCTTTTATACTGCAACAAAATAATCCCCCCTTCAAATAAAAAAAAACATCATCATTTGAAAAATAAACAATGTGCATGCATTCATATTGATAACCCAACAATGTGCATATCAACCAAATTTCCAAATGCCAAACCCAGGCCTGCAAAATAACAAAAATCTCACAAATTCCAATATGGGAATAGGTGATTTTTGGTGAGCATGTTGATTTTACCCTTATGCATCTACTCACAAAAAATTTGGAAAATACAGATGACAGATTTCAATTTATGAGGAAATTAGTTTTTTCTCTTCACAAAAACAAAGTGTTGGAAATGTACTTTATTTTCTATTGTAGGTGAGGCATGCAATCATCTATTGTTTATATATGTTCTTGAGGATCACTATTGTAGATATTAGAAGTTTGTTGGTCCTTGAAATTTACCATATATCATAACACATTACTCCTACCATATTGGAATGTTGGTCACACTTCTGTATATTGTAGATTTTTAGTTAACATTAATGCTTTATACATTACTCTTTCTTGGCAACTTCAAATCTACTATGATATTACTATTTTTAGATCACTTCTTAGTGATTAAAAATGTGACCAAGGTCCCCAGATGGGGTGTTAGCATGCTCCACATGTCCAACAAGGAATTATGTGCCCGCCACCTCACTTCATCCCATATGACGACACCTACTGCCCCCTTCCACGTTTAATACCTCCTCATGATTGTTGTGAACTTTCATTTCACCAATCCCTCAACTAACTGCTCCAGTATGCTCAGATATGACCTCCCATCAGGGCAATAGAATTGGTACAATGTTTGATCCTCCTACGCCTGTGCACCTTTACTCTCCTTCATTCTTCTTATGGCAACACCCATCACCCTAGTTGGTTTCTATCACCCTCCCCTTCTAGCAAATTTGGCTCTCATTCACCCTCTCTAGTGCCTACCTAGTTCATTTTGTTCAATTATTTGCCCCTACCTATCGTTATTCAGGATATGCCTTACCTACAAGGGAAGTTGAAGATAGGTTCCCTTTCCAGAACCGCACGACCATGGCCAACAGGAACCCTCCCTCCTTCACTCTCGCACAAACCTCCTTGCCTTCATCCTCAACTCATTCCTCACAAAACCAAGACAAACTTCCACCTCTTTCCTCACCATGGGTGTGATGCATCGAATGGTTTGATCTCCAAGGGAAATCTCTCATATTTTCTCCTGGACCAATCCCTGACCTGACCTCGACCTCAAAGTCAGTGGTGGAATGCCCCTCCAGTCCACCACCCTGTGCTCCTTCGCCACCGCCATTGCCAACCTTTGTGCCTTCATTGGAATATTGTAATGTGCACTCGAAACAACTCTAATTGGAGGTGTCCCATAACCAGGCGCAACTCCAACAACACTGTGTTTCATCCCCAGGCCTCAGGGATTCAATTTCCTTTCTCCAGGACTTGGTCTTTGCGATCCAAATTAACATTGATGACCTACTATTTAGAATGGAACACTTGGACCAACGAGAAGAGAAAATTGAATCTCTGCTCTCAAATTTGCTCCATTCCCTGCATCCTCCAGACTTGGGCCTCAACGCCCGTGCATCTCCAACGGTGGTTCTTGTTCCAGAATTCTAGGGGGATGAGGAGCATGGAGTGATTGAAGGAGCATAGGCAGTTGAGGACAAGAACGAAACCATTCATGGCACACACGTAGTGTAATTCGAGGGTATGCATGCCCACCAGACACCATGATAGTCGACAAACATATAGGTGTCAACATGCATGCTTTCTTTTGACAATTTTCAGTAGTTTATGGAATGTTAGGTTTAGGCAGTTACCATTTGGTAATGTATTTTTTGTGCATTTTTTAGTTGATAGGCCTTACCAGGGTCATCATATCAATTTTTCTGATATACAGTTTGAATTCTTGGATAGGCCGAATCGGTTTCCCCACGACAAATATGTCTAATTTTCCCTACTATGTCTAGTCTGTCTGTCTGTCTATGTTGGTTTCCTTTCGAGGAAACCCAACACTTCAAAAAATTGATCTTAAGACGATACTGTAATTTTTGTTCATGACAGGTAATATATAGATTTTACTTACAAAAAAAATAAAAAATGTGACCAAGGACTCATAAATCCACCTAGCATCAAAAGGTAATAATGTTGTTTATGGGGTGACAAGAGAGCTTCACTCAATTTCTTGTAAATTGCTACTATTATTTGATTCAAATAGAGTTTTCTTTATAAATCATTTCAAAACACCACGGTCTGTGTTAAAACAAGCTTATTTCTAGCATCCAATCATCACAAATAACCTTTTCTTACCAATTGTGACAAGGTACCAACATTCAAATGATGTAAATTGTTGTTGTACTATTGAAATTGACTTAGATGTGTTTGTCGGTTTAATTTTCTTATACCTATGAATTGACAGGTAAAACACAATTATTACACTTGTTGGAAAGTTTGTAATGTAAGAAACTTGTCCTCTCTTGTGCCAAAACGTAAAAGAATAGTGTAACCAAATACAAAGGAGTGTAACTTTCCTTGTATTTTTGGTTGTGAAGAGAATGCTTATGAATGTGATGATTGCGGAGAAAAACCATATTTGGTGGTAGTCCTATTGTTGGCATCCTTTAACATATTCCCACTACATGGTCTTCATTGAAATTTATAATTTTTATTTCAACCTTTACCTGATTTGGATTCTCTTAAATGTATATATCTAATTATAGAACATAGAATTAAAGGATTATTTGTGATTTGTTGCGCCTCTTGTTTGACTATAATCAAAGGATTTGAAGAATTCGATGAATTTTCTTTGTATATCTCATGCCAATGATGCAATGGATTGTTGTAGGAAATCATTGTAGGAGAATGCACATATTCCTCAAACAAACTCAATTTTAAAAAACCCACTGCATGCTCAACCAATATCAAGATCTGGACCATTCATGCAAATCTAGTGTAAACGTGAAAAACAGAGTGCTCACTTGCTTAAGTGGCCTTAGAAAAATGCATGTCAAAGGTTGTAGATGTCACCTTTTTGGAAAGTGAGACATGATGGCTAAATCTTATCACTTTGTTGAAAAAACCTAGGTCTCATAATTTTCCATCTCTTCTTCATTTACCTATACAAAATCTGTCAACTTGGCCATTTGTGTATTTTCGGTTTTATAATCCTATGCCCAAAAATGTACACCCCAGACTCATTTTAAAGCCAAATTGAGTGCTTCAAAAGGGAGCAGGTGTGTTTTATCATTTCTCATATCGATATAATTACAAATTTCTATTTTAATGAAGAAAAATAATTATTGTACAAAAATATGTAAATTCTACATTTCTTGTACACAATGGTAAAAAACATAAAGCTGCCTTAAAAACATGCTTGTACAACCTTCCTTATGCATTTTATAAACAAATTTCACATGTGACTAGATAATTTTTTATATTTTGCACAAAAATCATGTCTTCATTTTTCTTGATTCAACCTCGGCTGCATGCAAACAATGTGCAAAAAGTGCCCTTAGAGAAGATATGATTGTTTTAAATTTTTGCATTGAATTTCTCCCCACAAGAAACAATTTGATTTTTTGGTGATTTGATAGGAATCAAATCATCTATTGATCATCTAGAACAACCTCGAAGTTTCATATTTTTATTTGAATAATCCCAAGTATGCTAACCAATGAATGGTGTTACCATATTTGCACTATGGTTACATGATCTGTATTGTGGTTACATGATCTACTGAAAATGATTTGGATTTTGATGAAATAAATGATTGACCTATTTGACAGATGTTGAAGCATCCCCATAGTATCTAAATCATCCCCCAGCCACCGGATTATGCTCATATGCAAACTAATGACGGGTTACAAGAATGACAACAACAATTCATGTGTGGGAGAAATTATGTTTGTCACCATTGTTTGAGAGTATGTGACATGGGATCAAAAAGGTATGAATCTCTCCCCAACTAAAGGTTGTTTCTTTCCTCAAAAAATATGAAAAATAGGGAAGGTTGTATGTAACATCCCAGGCCGCCCGGGCCAGCCACGATATACGAGAGAACACTTTTGTTCTCTCTCTGCAAAACATATTGTAACATACCCAACATCCAACTGAGCTATGTCACATGAATTTTTGGAGCTACATGCAATTAAAATATATACACACGGATCTCTTGCAGAAATATATATATAACACGTAAACAGACAAATACATTATGTAAATGCACGGATTCATATAGAAATAACAGTAACCATATACATGCAACATATATAGGCATTACCCATACATATAAAGACAATTATAACCACACATATAATAAACCCATAAAATAAACACATAAATAACAATGCAACATGTAAATTTATCACACAATTGACACTTATCTTAGTAAGAATATCACCAACTACGTGAAGACCTTCCACAAACCTCCCAACCTTAGACTACACTGCTCATCACTCTCAATAGTGGGTCACCCCCGAGCTGGTACTAAACTCCACTTGGGTAAAGGGATTCCTAACCAGGATAATGGCTCATAGACAATAGGAAATGCTCTGTCACAGGTGCCTATTAAAACTAACAACCTACAATCCCTCATTCCCCACATGCTTGTCCCACCCCAAAAAGTGTGCCCCTTCTCTGCTCAATAGTCCTTCAGCTTCCCCACTTCCTTTTTGGGATTCAACAACAGGTCGGACATGAAGTCTCAGATCCTTGTGGCTATAGTTTAGCACCTTCAGGAAAAAAATTCCCAACAATTATCTCACCCAGAGAGAAATTTCTCATGGGCCTGACAACTCACCTCTTCAATATCCCACGGGCATGACAACTCGCTTTTTCATTCCAACTCCCAAACTAACAAGATACTCAACACAAGTATGGTTCTGGATACAGTTCAGGTACAGTGATAGGAAGGTACGGAAGATAGTTGACTGAGTGAGTGAGTGATCATGGAACCATGGCTGAGTGATGGAAGGAATCCCCCTGGAAATGAACTAAGTCCCAACAATATGTATGCATGTCCCCAACTTGACACTTGTCATGTTGGAAGCTACTTTGGCCCACTTGTCTCCATCTTGAAAACTTAGGATAAAGTAATTATCCTTACTTTATGATTTAAGGAATATTAAACAAATATTAATATAATATTCCTTTTTGGCTTAAGCTCCCTAGCTTAGCCCCTTTTCCTTAACTTTTATCCCCCACCCTTTCCCTAACTAGTGGAGTTTAGTCCCCCATACTCTTTTATCATGGTCAGTTTGTGTGCATCAATGTATTTTATATTAATGCTGAGACATATAAAAAAGTAGGTGCACTTGCCTTTAACATCTAGGCTCTCCAACCTAATAATCACAAAACTGGCTCACCGACCTATAAAACACAACATATACACAAAGGCTCCCTGGCCTCAATATCATGCACACTTAAGTTGTTGTGCTTGGTATCCTAGAATGTGCACCCTTCCTCATTTTATTGCGCAGTACATGTGCACACTATGCCATGAAAGGTGCATACAAAAATGATATCAAACAACTCACCAACTTAAGTATATTTTCATTTACATTACAATTGGGTTTGGCCTAGGGATATTACAATCCCCTCCCCTTATTTATGCACTATCCTCAGTGCATTATGTACTCATACACAACAAAATTTCAAAAAACCTCAAAAAGATGTGGATATTCTACCCGCATTACATCCTCATGCTCCCAAGTAGCATCCTCTGGATCGTATAAGGTCCACTGGACCTTTACAAGCCCTATGGATCGATTCTGGAGATTTTTTATTTTCCAGTCCAGAATGTGTACCAGATGCACTTGGAAAGTGTCTTATTTCTCCACCTGAATCATATTCCAATCAATAACATGATTAGCATCAAGCATACATTTCTTGAGCAATGATACATGAAATACATTATGAACAGACATAGATGTGGGCAATGCAATCATATAAGCTACTGGACGAATCCTCCCTAGGATTTCAAACAGACCACAATAGCGAGCTGCCAACTTGGAACAATTTCCCAACTTCAAGGAACTTCTATTGGCTTTCACTTTCAAAAATACATGGTCTCCAACTTTAAATTCCCTATGAGTTCTTCCCTTATCAACATAAATTTTCTTCCTATCTTGGGCATCCTTTAAATTTTGTTTTATTTTTATCATTTTCTCCTCCATTTCCCTGAGTAAATCTGGTCCAACCACGACTCTATCCGTTGGGTTATCCCTACTTACCAGTGTGTTTCACTTTCTTCCATAAAGTGCCTCAAATGGGATCATCTTTAGAGATTACTGATACCCATTTTTATTAGAAAACTATACCAAGTGTAAGTAGTATTCCCACTTTGATGATTTATCCATCACATACATCCTCAACATATCCTCAATCACTTGATTCACCCTCTCTATTTGTCCATCTGATTCTGGATGATAAGTTGTACTAAAATTCAAATTTGTTCCAAATCCATTAAATAATCATTTCTAAAATTTTGAGGTAAATTTTGGATCTCTGTCAGACACAATTATCTTGGGTATGCCATGTAATCGAGCAATTTCTCTCATATAAACATCAACAATGTTGGTTTCCTTGTGAGTGAGCTTAACTAGATTAAAATGGGCAACTTTAGTAAGCTTATCCACCACTACCATGATAGAATCATGTTGCTTTCTTGTTCTGGGAATTTTGGTAATGAAATCCATTGTTACAACTTTCCATTTCCACTCAGAAGTGGGTAATGGTTGTAGAAAACCCGCTGGGTGTCTATGCTCAGCCTTTACCTTTCGACATTCCAAACATTTGGCAACAAAATCAACAACTTCTTTCTTCATGCCTGGCCAATAATATTGGCTCTTGACAGCTGCAATAGTTTTATGATAACCTTAGTGCCCAACATAAGGTACATTATGCATTTCCCTCAATATCATATTTTTCAATTCCTGGGAATTTGGTACATAAATTATGCCCCTGTACATGAGAATTTCATCATTATCTAGCTTGTATTCTTTAATTTTCTGCTGCAAATTACCTTGTTGTAATTTTGCCACTAATTCCTTGTATTGCAAATCTAATTTTGCAGCCTCTAAAATTCTATGTTTCAAATCTGATTGGTACATGATAATGGTTGTAGCATGCAATTCATGCACTCTTCTGCTGAGTGCATCAACCACTTTGTTCTCTTTCCCCTTGATATGCTTTATATCTAAGTCATATTCGCTGAGAAATTCTAACCATCTTATTTGCCTCGAATTTAGAGTTGGTTTATCAAATAAATATTTTAGACCATTATGGTCTGTCCTCAGTTCAAACCTTTTCCCCATGAGGTAGTATCTCCATTTCCTCAAGGCATGCACTATGGCATCCAACTCCAAATCATGAGTGGCATAGTGTCTTTCATGCTCCTTCAACTTCCTTGATTCATAACATATAACAAATCCATTTTGACTGAGGACTCCACCAAGTCCTTATTTACATGCATCTGTGCATACAATGAATTCTTCATTTGGGTATGCGATCCTTAGAATTGGAGCACTTGTCAATAATGTTTTCAAGTTTTGAAAACTATTTTCACAATCCATTGTCCACTGAAACTTCACACCCTTCTTTTGCAAGGAAGTGATTGGGTGTGCAATATTTGAGAATCCTTCAATAAATATCCTGTAGTAGCCTGCAAGGCCCATGAGTGATCTGACCTATGTCACATTCTATGGTGCTAACCATTCTTTAATGGATTCTATCTTTTCAGGATCCACTGTTATCCCATCCTTTGAATGATATGACCCAAATAATGAATTTGCTTTTGATAAAATGAGCACTTTCTCAATTTGGCATATAGTTGATGCCCCCTTAATACTTGCAACACCATCCTCAAGTGCTTCTCATGCTATTTTTCTGACTTGGAATATATAAGAATGTGATCCAAAAGAAAATGAAAAACTTGTCTAAATAATCTCGGAAAACATCATTCATTAATCACATGAAAACCGCTGGTGCATTTGACAACCCAAATGGCACCACTATGAACTCATATTGACCATACCTTGTCCTGAAGGTGGTCTTGGTGATATCTTCCTCTTTAATCCTTACCTGATGGTATCCTGACCTGAGATCTATCTTTGAAAATATCTTTGCATCCTTCAATTGATCAAAGAGGTCATCAATCCTTGGCAGAGGATACTTGTTCTTTACTGTCACTTTATTCAACTGTCAGAAATCAATGCACCATCTTAATGTCCCATATTTCTTCTTCATGAACAATACTGGGGCACCCCAAGGTGACACACTTGGGCGTATATACCCCTTCTTCAAAAGTTCTTCAAGCTTCATTTGCAACTCCTTCAACTCTGGTGTACTCATTCTGTAAGGAGTCTTTGACACTGGAGCTGCTCCAGGCATTAAATTTATAGAGAAATCAATATCTCTCTTTGGGGGTAGTCCTGGTACCTCCTTGACCACATCGTCAAAATTTTCCAAGACTTCTTGATCTTCCAAATTTGGCACCTTATCTTTAGGTGTCTCCTCCATATGGGCTACAAATATTTGACACCCTTTTCTGTAACATTTCTTCAGTTACAATGCTGAAATTTCTCTGATGGTTACTACCCTGGTGTTCAACCCATTCATGTCCATAAGACATGACTTAACCATATCATTAAATTTTATTTTGGCTCCAGTAGCCAGCTGCACCAACCAAGATTTCCCATGCTTTCTTCTTGGAAAATGCAAACTTTCCACAATCTTAGGATCTATATAACTATGACTAGTTCATGAATCAATTAAAATAGCAATGGTTTGTTTGTTGATCATACCTTCCATAGTTGGTTGCCTTGTCCTTTGACCTCTTATCTCAATCATTCTGGGTTCTCTAGAATTTAGCTGTCCCTAAGTATTATTTATGAAGAATGGAGGCTTAGTTCCCTTCTTCCTTTGATCCATCTTGAATTTATTTTTGTCTTTCCAAGATTTTTGGAAGGTTGGTCTTGATTTTTGCTGACCATATAGGCATTTAACTTGCCTTATGGTCTCCTCCAATGTCTTGGGATCATCATATTGTATTTTTTCATTGATGAATGATGGCAATCCACTCAAATACCTTTGAATCTTAACTGTTCCATCCTTGATGAAAGAGACATACTTCAGTAGTCCTAAAAATCTTCTTTCATATTCATCTATGGTCATACTCCCAAGCTTGAGTTCAAAGAACTCTTTCATTTTCTTGTCATAGTATCTCTTAGTCAAGTATTTCTTCTCAAAATACTTCTTGAATTCCCTCCAAGTAACACTTTTCTCAATAATGTGTTGCACTTGCACAAGCTAATCCCACCACATGGATTCCTTTCCCTTGAGTTGATAGATGGAAATTCTACCTTTTGCATGAGATGAATAATTATGCACTTGAAAATATTTCATCATGCCCAACAACCATGTTTCTGCATCTTCATCATTCTTGTGCTCACCATCAAATGTAGGAGGTTTGATTTTGTTCATTTCTCCTCGCAGTTCATCCACCCCGGAATTCTTATGCTTCCTGACAGGGGATGGAATTGAGTTGTTGTGTGCTCTCTTATTGGAATGCCTCGGGGAGTGATGTTTATGTCTAGTAACACTTCTTTTTCTTCTTTTTTTATCAGGATACTTGCAACCTCATGATTTGCTTGAGCCACTGTCCTTATCCAATTTATTTTCTATTATGTTCAAGCTCTGCATTAACTTCATGTTGAAGTCATCCTGCTGCTCCTTAGCTCTCATAATCCTTTCATTATCATCTTTATGGTGTTGGGCATCCTTCTAAAAATTTTTAATGGTCTCTACCATATTCATGTTTACATCCCTTCCTTCTCCATGTCCATTGGAGTTTGTTCCTTCAATGCCCAAATGGACATACATCCCTATGATTTCATCATTATTGTTGTAAGTGCCATGTGCATCTTCCATTCCTATGGATTCTATGTTGATCATGATATGATCTGTTTGTTGTTAAATCTGCAAAATGTGCAACCAAATAAACTTTGTCAGGCTAACTGTTTCAACAATTTCATGAAAATATGAACCATTCTGGTTCAATAATATATTAGAACTCTTTCTTTTGATTTCCTAAAAAATTGATTGCCCAAATAAATTTTCTGGGTGGATAATTATATTTCATTGTCCAATACCTTTCCAATGCCTGTTTCCATGCTCAATTATGAGTCTTGAGCAGAAAGCTATGGTTATTAGAAATTTGCCCATTACTTTTTATGTTCATTTTTCAACTAGGCGCAACTCTGGGTTGTAATTATGAAATTTCGCACCTAATCCATTAGATTTTTTGTAGAATCTCAATTGTGTTTCTTCATATACATATTATGGACACTCTGTTCAAGTTTCACCTTTTTCTGGGTTCTGGGCTGCTAGTTACAACATGCTGAAGTTCTAGGCCAAATCGTGTTTTTGGTCTAGAATGCTATAGGTACCTTATTTTCCATATTAAGCATTTTTAACATGCCCAAAAATTTAATTCAGCTCTGGGAATTTCTTCTATGGTTCAATGTCTTTCCATTAACTACTCCTACGCCTCATTATGATTCTGAAGCAGAAATGTATGGCTCTTTGAAGTTAGATGAGTCTTAAAATTTACCCTCCACTGTTTGTGCTATAACTTTCTCATAAAAGCTTCGTTTGACGAACGATTTAGACCATTAGAAATCTCTCTCCGAGCTCTTTTATTTGAGCTACAACGACATAGTGTGCCTTGGCACACTCTATTCTCGTGGTTTTTTAGTAGCTAAAAACGTTGTTAAGGCCCTAAAAAAGGCGCTGCAAAAAGAGGATGTTCAAACAGTGTAAAATGTCATGGAAATTCGTTGGTTTTCCATTGTTGTTCACCATCCAAATGACTTTTTGCACACAATTTCAACCTATACACCTATATTTACCATGTGCAGCAACACCACAAGGTAAATTGTGCTCCACACACCTATAACCACTGTGCATCACTTCTCTATTGTGCCAATAACTTGCGCGCACTACTTTTGTGTCGCACACCAATATCCACTGCACACAGTTTTGGTTCTTACACTATTACCCGTTGTGCGCAATTTTTGTATCGCGCGCTGGTATTCCACGCACATTTCACTCTACGCACTACACCATACCAACAATTAGTACACCCCCACCATGCACCAATACTCTGCACACACCATTAACTAAACTATCGCACGACAACATATACCCATATTGTGCGCACACCAACCAAACTCCTCTGCGCTCTCCCAATACTGTGCCTACCACACACGTTATTATTATGTGTTGTGGACACGGCATGCACCTTACCATGCGTATGCACACTGTGCGCTAGTATTACACATGTGTCACTCTATCCATACTACACAATGCTAAATTTAGCACGCGCACCCGCATACCAACATTTTTCCGCATGACGCCAAAATTTAACGCATGCACCTGCACACCAACATTTTTCCGCACGGTGCCAAATTTTTAGCGTGCACACCCTCACACCAACATATTTCCGCACAGTGCCCAATTTTTTCCATATCACAAGCTTTTCACTACGCATCATGCATTTTTAGTGCACACACTCATTTTTATGCACATCAATTTCCTCATGAATTTTGCTACAGAAATTGAGGTTTTTGCTTGATTTTTCCCCCATTTCTTCCATATACATTATGTAACTATGAAATTTGTTCAATTTCACCATGATAACACCATTTCAACCTCTACAACAACAAATCATTGCAGTTCGACATTTCTGGAAAGGATTTTTCCCAAACTCAATTCACGAATTAAGAATTTTATTTACTAATCTCGCTCCATCTGTCATGGCTTCACTGTAACTTCAAATTCGACCAATTCTAGGTCTGAATTTTCTAGAACATATATTAAATCAATAATATCTCACGACTTGGCTGAATTTCTCTATTTTCCCATGAATTTAAAAACACAAATTGGGGCTTTTTCACAATTCCACCCAATTGTTGTTACTTTTACCATGGACGCTCTACAAACTGAAATTTGGTCACTTCGAAATAAATCCTCTGTGACATTTTTCTTCAACTCAACTTGCTCGGCCCATCCAGGCTTAGTGTTGAAAACTAAAGCTCTTATACCATATTGTAACGTCCCCGGCTACCAAGGCCGGCCATAATACACGAGAGAACACTTTCATTTTCTCTCTGCAGAACATACTATAACATACCCAACATCCAACTGAGCTATGCCACATGAATTTTTCAAACTGCATGCAATTAAAATATATACACACAGAGCTCTTGTGGAAATATATATATAACACATAAATAGACAAATGCATTATCTAAATGCAGAGATTCATATCGAAATAACAGTAACCATATACATATAGCATATATAGGCATTACCCATACATATAAAGACAATCATAACCACACATAGAATAAACCCATAAATTAAACACGTAAATAACAATGCAACATGTAAATTTATCACACAGTTGACACTTATCTTGGTAATAATATCACCAACTGCGTGCAGACCTTCCACGAACCTCCCAACCTTAGACCACACTTCTCATCACTCTCAGTAGTGGGTCACCCCCGAGCTGGGACTAAACTCCACCTAGGTAAAGGGATTCCTAACTAGACTAATGGCTCATAGACAATAGGAAATGATCTGTCACGGGTGCCTATTCAAACTAACAGCCTATAGTCCCTCATTCCCCACATGCCTGTCTCACCCCAGGAAGTGTGCCCCTTCTCTTCTCAACAGTACTTCGGCTGCCCCACTTCCTTTTTAGGCTTCAACAATAGGCCGTACAGGAAGTCTCAAAGCCCTGTAGTTGTAGTTTATCACCTTCAAGAAAATAATTCCCAGCAATTCTCTCACCCAGAGATAAATTTCCCACGGGCCTAACAACCCGCCTCTTCAATATCCCACAGGTCTGACAACCTGCTTCTTCAGTCCATCTCCCAAGCTAACAAGCTACTCAACACAGGTATGGTTCACGATATAGTTCAGGTATAGTGATAGGAAGGTACGAAAGATAGTTGACTGAGTGAGTGAGTGATCATGGAACCATGGCTGAGTGATAGAAGGAATCCCCCCGGAAATGAACTAAGTCCCAACAATATGTATGCATGTCCCCAACTTGACACTTGTCATGTTGGAAGCTACTTTGGCCCACTCGTCCCCATCTTGAGAACTTAGGATAAAATAAATATCTTTACTTTATGATTTAAGGAACATAAAACAAATATTAATATAATATTCCTTTTTGGCTTAAGCTCCCTAGCTTAGCCCATTTTCTTTAACTTTTAGCCCCCACCCTTTCCCTAACTAGTGGAGTTTAGTCCCCCATACTCTTTTATTGTGGTTAGTTTGCACGCAATGATTTATTTTATATTAATGCTGAGACATATACAAAAGTAGGCACACTTGCCTTTAACATCTAGGCTCCCTAGCCTTAATATCACGCGCACTTAAGTTGTTGCACGCGATATCCTGGAATGTGCACCCTTCCTCATTTTACTACGCAGTACATGCGCACACTATGCCATGAAAGGTGCATACAAAAGTTATATCAAACAACTCACCATCTTAAGTACATTTTCATTTACATTACAATTGGGTTTGGCCTAGGGATATTACACTGCATGAGAGTAGCAAAGAAAAAATAAGGGGCATAAATAATTTTCCAAGTACATTTCTTATAGCATTCATGGAATTATTGATTAAAGATAAGAAAATACCCGCACCTACCTGAGAAGTCCATAATTATGAAAAAACTACATGACATCCTGAGAGGAATGAAAGTTGAGCTGGTCCACACTGGTGTCAAATACCACGAGAAATAACAATGTAGAATCTAGATCATGTGGTATTGGATTTTGTAGCTTGTTGTAATCCAAGATATGGAAACCTGGAACCATGATGAACGGTGGACTGTGATTTGAATATCAGAATTGGTAACATGATATTTGGAGCAACGAACTTCTATAACTGAGATATGAAATAGGCTTCTTGATAGAGCAACAAGTTTGTAAATCTAAGAGGTAACGAGCAACTAAACTTGGATGGAATTTTGATTTCACTTTCAATATATGTAAATCTTGTCCACCAACAAGTTGGTTTTCAAAAAATATTTTTCTTATTGTTCCCAAAAGGGTTTTCACAATCAATTTTTTTTTTCCCGAAGAATGCTCACCAAC
The DNA here is from genome assembly GCA_009831015.1 of Picea engelmannii. Classification (NCBI taxonomy): domain Eukaryota; kingdom Viridiplantae; phylum Streptophyta; class Pinopsida; order Pinales; family Pinaceae; genus Picea; species Picea engelmannii. The sequence goes on along the minus strand of ML802658.1, from coordinate 47,560 downwards.
AAGGTGGTTTTCAAGCACTCTACAACCCGATGGTGCCTAAGACAGGTTTTCACCATCAAATTTTATTTGAGGAAAAGGATAGGATAGTGAGGTAACTCAACATTGTAAGGGATATGAGTTACATTATTGCATGGGTTAGGGGTGGGTGGAGCAAGTAAGGATGAAAGGTTGTGAAGGAGACTAGATTGAAGTTATGATGTGGTAGTAGTGGTAAAATATTTGGATTTAAGATAAACCACATAAACAAAGGAAATTTCATAGTATTCAATATGAATTTTCGAACTAGGAGGAAGGAAAATGAATGCAATACCATGGTGCTAATGAATTAAAGGATTGGGTCTTTGGAATGAATCATATGTGGCAATGGTACCGTGAATGTGGAAAACGAGTTTGACTTCTATTTTATATTTGTCTTCATTGGTCTTCATAACATTCTTCATTTTTATTTATCTTGATCTATCATGAAATTTTTTGGTGTTGTTAGCCAACAACTGGAATATTGGCATGGAAAATTCTAAGGAACTAGTGCTTTGAACATGATTTAGGCAACGTAAAACATATATCTTTATCACATGATATTTCCATGACATAGAATGGATGAAAATATCCTCTTCCACCTAGAAATGATATCGATCTTTGTTGGATGCCTCGTTTAGGAATATCGTTGACTGGAAGTTTTACCATGGGATAGTGTTGGCTTCATTTAGCCTAGAGTTGATCTAATCAACACAAAACTATCTTGGGGCATCTAGAAACAAAAACCATGTGGCAGATTTTCTCCTCGAGATGCACTAGTATGCCAATTGATGAAAGGGGTTACCACATATGTACTAGAGTTACACAATATGGAAATTGTATAACCATCATTAGAAAAACCAATTCTAACACATCACACTTGCTTTTTTTGGATGTTTGAATGTCGCACTCTCATTCATGGTTCTGTAAAGTTTGATTTTGAAAATCACTTGTCCATATATTTGATCTTCTTGATCCTTCTAGAACTTGCAAAAAAATAACGTTTTCTTGCAATAGAATGTGAGATGTGTTGAAAGATTAATTATCAAAAGATTGGTTGTTGAAAGATTGGTTTTCATTGAATTGTTGAAAGATTGGTTGTGATTGATGTCAACCCTTGAATAGGAAGTTAACAAGTTGCATGTCAAGGTAACAGAGTTGTAAATATAGTTAACAAGTTGTATGCCAGTTGCATGTTAAAGTAAATGTAAACAAAAGTTAACACGTTTCATGTCAGTTGCATGAGATCCTCATTAAAAAACAGATCTAAGGCAGTGATTCAATGTCAGCGAAGTCGAGTGAGGGAACACATTTGCAGGATTCGAGCATATGGAGAATAAAATACAGACATAGGTTCTTTGAGTAAATTTGTGGGTTTCAGGAGGAAAAGCACAGACATATGTGGGCTACAGTGAGGAAAAGCACAGACATCTGCGAGTAGACAATGTAAGCATCGTGGACCTATGAGGAAAATTTGTTGAAGATCATAGATCTAAAACTCAGGTCAACTATAGGTTGAAAGTATGTCTTCCTGTGTATGTTAGGGTGTATATTCTGAAGAAATCAGGAACAGATATTTCTTAGTGATTCATAAGCATTTGATTTGGAGAAATCTCATGTGAATCTTGGTATGTGTAACAATATACAGTTAACTGATCAACAATAATAAGCATTTTACAAAAATTAAACATCATTATGATAATCATAGGATAACTTTTAAAATTTCACGGCAAAGTTTTTTTTTTAAAACATTAATAATCAATAATCATCTAATTAATTTATGCATTACTTGCACAAATGAAAACATTTCAACTTATTAAGGAACTTCTTGGTGATGACACTAAATGCTAAGGATTCTATCTGGTGATGCCACTGGTGTACAAGCTTGTGCTTCTTAACCACCCTACTTAAGGTTGTGAAACATGCGCACTAAAAATTTTTTTAAGTCATAAGCGCAGGTTGTAACTATACTACACTAAAATCTATGTCTCTCAACCTTACTTGCATAGGCGTAAAGCTAACTGGTAGTTTCAATAACTTAGACAGAAATATCACTTAAATGATTATGCCGATCAGATTTCATTACTTAACCAATAACGGTTCGATAAATAAGCACCTAGACCATTCCCAAAATAACTCAGTCCAATTACGATTAAGATGTGGAAAGTAAGCCTGTAGGGTGTAGACCGATTGGCAAGTGTCGTGTAAATGGAAGGAAATATGTAAAAAGAGGTCACAAGGTCGATTCTCACCCTAATTTACTTGGAGGGCGTGCTTGCGACCTATGCCTTCCTCCTTAAGGGTTATAAGGCAACCGATAGGATTAGACCCCATGTCACGCGAGTACGATACTGTCGTTGTTACTAATTCCCTTAGTTACAAAAAAAAAAAAGATGTAGAAAGTAAGGGAATTATTTGTTAGTGTAAGAAAATGATTTTTTTTTAATGGTGTTACACCATTAGTAATTTCATTGACGGGTCTGAACTACAAGTCACAAAGAAACCATATTTATCGACAAGTGTCATTAAAATTACAATTTCCAAGTTCTCGTACGCCAAGGGAGTGCCCACAACAATATTATGCAATATAAAAAAAAAATCCAAATAATTGAAAATAATCGCCTATCGATCTTCTTTGGGCCATTAAATTAATGGTGTACGACATAAATTAAAATGCCAAGGAAAAAGTCGATGTTGATAATTACTAACCATCAACAAAATAATTATTACATTTAAGTCACTTCATTAAATTATCACGTCTGCACGTTGAATTTACATTAGGAAGTGAAGTAAAATATTCTCTACATACCAACTTCAAATTCAAATTCAAATTGATCAATGGATTTGTTGTTCAAAAATTTCCAAGATGAATCAACTGAGGTTAAATTAACACGTCACAATTTTAGTCAAGTCGATTAGAGGTTAGCTCAACACATCACAAATACTGTCGAGTCGAATTGAGTTTAACTTAAGCACAAACTAGCCAGTAGTGTAAACTAATAGAGGAATGCTAGTGTGCAACACCATACTACAACGAGAGCTCCATATCACTACGAGGAAACTACAACCTATGTAGCCTTTGGTTGAAGTTTACGTTTCCCTAAAGTAGGTTTAGTTTTTGGTACGACATAATCTCTAGCGGAATCATTAGTGGAGAAAAAAATAAATAGAAAATTCCAATGATAAGAATTCGGGGTAACAAAAAAAACGCATGTTAATCTCGCCAACGAATTCTGGATCTTGTTGGTGCCTTAGGTTACTAATGATTTTAAATGGAGGATGCAGACTTCAGAACTGTCAGAACATATATTTTTCTTAAAAATTTACCAAATTGTTGTTTGTATTAGTTAACTTAGAAAAATTATTCAGAATCGTCGTTCGATAGAGCAGACATGTATACCCTTTTGTCTTTTATTAGACTTTTCTGAAAATAACCACAATTTTTACTTGGAAGAGAAATAATACTATACAAATTTTGTTTCATATATGAACTAAGATATTACTTGTAACATATTACATATAATCCACCTGTCAATCATAAAAAAAAATGGGAATATATATATATATATATAATTGGCAGTAACAACATATCAGTAATCAATACATGCACCCAATACATATTCAGTACACAAAACTTAATATTCTATTACACAATTAAATAACTAAGCAACTAAATACCATGACCAAAAGATGACGATATATGAGGATGATCTTCAATTTTTAACTTGCACGTGTCCTTTGCTTGCTAATCAATGAATTCACCGGTACCTCCATCCAATGCTAGGGTTACTCTTCTTCCCCTTTATCCCCATGAGCTGCAAAGGGGTCACACACAGAAATTTTGATTTGTAACTAGCTCAATCTTTCCCTAGCAAGGAGAGGCTTTCACTTCCCACACAAGACTTGCAACCCAACTCACACAATAAAACTAGTCACAAGAAATTTTGACAGCATTTCAGTCATCCAACAATAGGGTGTCTTACTCCTTCTTTCATTTATAATAATTTTTATCTTGACACTTGTCATTTCCTGCATAATTAGATAATTTTTAATAATTAAATTAGAGATTATTCACCCCAAACACATGTCACTGGTCCCTCAAGTTGCACATGTTTATTTCTTTTAATTAAATAATATTTTTGAAATTTTCCTCACCCCCACCATTAGTTCCTAGATTTTCTCCTAGTTGTCTCTTAATTCCCCAATTTCTCCTTTATTGAGTCTCCTAACTAAATTATTGTTGGAGTTTGATTAAGACTCTTCTCTTAGTTAGGATTTAGAGTCTAGTTTGACTTAGGATTCTAACTCTATGTTGACTCCACCTTTCCACATGAAATAATTTCTTTTAATTAAAAAAATATTTTATTAATTTCATGCACACATTGTGCACATGTCTTAAATTTTTATTCTCTCTTTACTATTTTTTATTTAATCTAATTTTACCTTAGACCCATTATTATAAAATTTATTTAGTCATAAACAATTAGACTTAGATTTTCATCATGTTTTTGGTTTATAAATTAATATAATTTATATTCTCTTTTCTAACAGTTCTAAGTATTCATTTTATTCTCTATGGCCTTTCTAGATTTTTTTTAACTTATTAACTTTATTCATGCGGCGTGACATTCAAGATGCACCTACGTCCTCCAAGGTTTCACTCACCATTCTTTTTGTTGTCTACTTTTGACTTAGTTTGAAAGTTGTATGATGCTTGGAGTCAATACTCCACTTGTCGACCTTGTGTGAGACTAAGGGCTTACTAAGGAATAAGGAATCCGTCTTATTGTGAACCCCTCATAAATCCTCTTGATTGACTCTCTCATCCTTCCCTCATGACATCGTGAACATCTTAGGAACAAGGTATTTGTTAACCTTCAGTTTAGGTCATGGAACGAGTGTTATTAGGTTGTTAAAGGGACGTTGCCACACCTCCCCCTAATCTATTATATATATGTGTATGACCCCTTTAATCCATGTGTGAGTCAGATTAGCAAGCATTACCATGCCTGCATCCACTGAAAAAAAATAATATTAATAACTCTTATACACGAAATCTGTAACTGAAATCATCATCATAATACATGCGTAATAAAATCAAGTACTCATAATCAAATTCAATAGTCCACTCCTTGACTCAATCCAGAGTCCAAGGTATTTTGTTGATGCCATCAACATCCTCATCGTGTCATGATTCCTACACACTTAATAAACCTAATCATAATACCTACCAATGTTATACATCAATATTAATAACATAACAAAATTTCAATACTCAATTATAGCATAAACTTAAACTCATAAACCAAATAAGTCAATCATATAGTACCATGTTTAGCCAGATGACTTGAACGCAAGTGTCCTCAAAGAACAAATCAGTGTTATGAAAATGTGTTCAGTTAAATCTAGATGTTACATACACCCCCTCTTGTTTTAAAATTTGTCCCAAAGTTTGTACAATCTAACAATGAAAACAATAAATATAGATGCTACTAATATATCAACCTAGCTTTCAAAATAAATATGAAAATTGTTGACACATCTAATGTCTGTCCTCCCAAGTGGTAGAATGTGGACTATAACTATCCTATTAGACCTTGACTTGATCAACCAATTGACGTCATAGTTGTCGAGTGTGATGGTCTAGTATGTGGATTGGCTCTGCTATAAGAGCACCCTCGTCCGATACCTGCAATGAAATCAAATCAATAACATGTGATGGATCTAAAATATAATGGCATAAAACTGAAACATGAAAGACATCGTGTATATGCCCCAGAGAATCAGGTAAGGCTAGTCGATAATAGATGGGTACCTTCTTTTCTATAACTTCGAAAGGTCCCAAAAACCTTGGAGAGAGTTTAGCACCCTTTCCAAACTTAATCAAACCCGTATGCAGTTTCACCCGCAAGAACATTTTATCACCAACCTCATAGCTACGATCTATGCGATGTGGATCTGCATAACTCTTTTGGCAGTATCTTACTTCCTTAATCCTTTTCTTTATGGTTTTCATATGATCTTCCATTTCCTGAATCACTCCTGGTCCCACCAGGACCCTATCTTCTAGTTGATTCCAGCTCAAAGGTTTTTGACACAGTCGTCTTTATAGAAACTCAAAAGGTGCCATCTTTATCGAACTCTGGTAACTATTATTATACACAAATTCTACCAATGGAAAAAATTCTTCCCATCGTTTTTGTTGATCCATCACATACATTCGAATCATATCTTGTAGAATTTGATTCTTTCTTTCCATTTTTCCATCGGTTTCGGGGTGATATGTTGTACTAAAATTTAATTGTGTGCCCAAAGCCTCTTGGAAGCTAGTCCAAAAATGTCCAATGAATATCGATCCTCAATCAAATATTATATTTCTCAGTACACCATGCAAACTTATTATTTCATTAAAAACATTTCTAGTTTTGTTAGGTGCTTGATATGTCGTACAAACTGGAATAAATTGTGCACTCTTTGTCAAAGTGTCAAAAAATACAATATAGAATCGCGTCTCCTTGCCTTCAATGGAAATCCAACAATAAAATACATCGATATAAATTCCCATTTCGATTCAAGAATCACATGTGGCTGTAATAATCTCATTGGATGTCTATTTTCAACCTTCACTTGCTGACATTCAAGTCATATGGCCACATAGTTAACTATATCATATTTCATTCCCTTCCAAAAGAATAGTGGCCATATACACTACTCGATGAGCTTCGTTCAAAATTATTTTCTCATTTCACATTTGGTGGTACATAATTTCTTCCATTATATCTTAGTAGTTTGTCACTGTCCAAAGAATAACCCTCATATCTAGGTATCATCATGGTATCTTATCTGATATTATTTTTTACTTCCTTGTACCAGTTGTCATCAATTTGTATTGCTAAAATATTTTCTCGAAGGTTCATTTTTAATGGTATTACTGAGAAAATGCATGGTCTTTGACTCAACGCATCCGCTACTATGTTAATTATTCCTTTAATGTACATGATTTCAAATTCATACTCACTTAAACATTATGAACAGTCGTACGTTCAAGTCACTCTATGTAAAATGTGTTGCAATCCACTATGATCAGTTTTCAATTCGAATTTCCATCAAATAAGGTAGTGTCTCGAAACTTGTAAGGCATAAACAATTGCTAATAATTCCAAATCAAGTGTTACATAATTATCTTCATGAACTCTTAGTTTCCTTGAAATATATGCGATAACTCGACCTTCTTTCATTAGTACTCCACCTAGTCCTTCCTTGGATGCGTCAGTGCAAACTATGAATTCCTTGTCCATATCAAGGACCTTCAATATCGATGTTTTTTTTAATAATTTCTTAAGCTTCTGAAATGCTTCAACACATTTCTCTGGCCATACAAATTTCTTATTCTTCTTTTGTAATTCTGTAATTCAATTTTCTATTTTTGAAAATCCTTTGACGAAGCGTCTATAGAAAGTTGTTAATCCCATAAAAATGTGTACTTATTGCACGTTCATCGATGTTGGCCATTCCATAATAGAATCTATATTTTTTGGATCCAAAACGATACCTTCTCCTAAAATAATGTGTCCCAAATAGTGAATCTTTGTCTGATAAAATGAACATTTCATCAACTTTCCATACAATTTGTTTTCTCTTAAGAACCACAATACTAATCTCAGATGTTCATCATAATCCTCCCTTTTCCAAGAGTAAATTAATATATCGTCAATAAATACCTATACAAACTTGTGCAAGTATTCACAGAATACCTCTTTCATTAAATACATGAATACACCAGGGGAATTTGTCAATCGAAAAGGTAATACAGTAAATTTGTAATGTCCAAATATTGTTTTAAACGTTGTTTTAGGAATGTCTTCCTCTTTGATTTGCAATTGATGATATCACAATCTCCAATAAATCTTTGAAAATATTGTCACCCCCTTCATTTGATCAAATAATTCATCAATTATTGGTAATGGGTATTGATTCTTGATCGTGGCTTTGTTTAAGTGACGATAGTCAATGCAAAGCCTCCATGATCTGTCCTTCTTTCTTACAAAAATTACTGGTGCACCCCACAGTGATACACTTGGATGTATAAGTCCCAAATATAATAACTCCTTCAATTGCATCTTTGACTATTGCAACTTAGCTGTCGACATACAATATGGCGTTCTTGAAATTGGTTATGTTCTAGGTTTTATATCTATTGTAAATTCCAATTCTCTTTTCAATGGTACACCTGGTAGTTCCTCAAGAAAAATATCAGCAAACTATGATACTATCAGAAAGTCTTCCATTTTTTCCATGTCACCCTTTTCATTAAGAGATAAAATGGAATACAAATTACATCCCTTGTGCATATTTTTCTTCAATTGTAAGGAAGTAATAAATCTTAGCGATAATCCTTGGTTTCTTCCTACAATTACTCTATTTTGTCCTAAATCATCAATTAAGCTTAAAATTTTCTTCTTTCTTTTAAGTATCACATTGTGTGATTATAAACAATCCATACCTATCACAATGTCATAAGATCCCAAGGTTGTGACAAAAAGGGATACGCTAGTGATGAATTCACACAAATTAATATTACAATCTTTAACCTTTCCTCCAATGTTTTGCTTGGATTCTGATGTCAATTCTACATATCTAAACTCGTCTTGTTCAACTACCTTCACCTTAATTATTTTGAGCGCAACACTAGAAATGAAAATCTCAGTTGCTCCTAGATCTATAAAAATGCTAAAATGTTTGTCAGATGTCATATATGAAGTCTTGAGTGTTGGATTACTGAGAGGGGGAATGAATCAGTAATAGCATAATTATAATCATTTTTCTTCAAATAATCCAAGTGTTATATCAATGTAGAATTATTATCCAATAATGAGCAATAAGAAATGAACAATCACACACATACACAGTACACCAGTGTTTTACGTGGAAACCCAAATTGGGAGAAAACCACATAATGATTTTTCTTATATGTCTTGAATAATTACATTCATTGGAAGCACCAACTTCCTTTATTTTCCAGCTGCAACTGGAAGGAGGCTCGAAACCCCTAGTTTCTCAGGCTACAACCTAAGGGAATCTCCAACTCCCCAATTCTCTGGCTACAACCAGAAGGAGGCTACAACCCCCTATGTTCTCTGGCTACAACCGGAAGGTGGATACAACCACCTGTCCTTTCTCCGTCCAATCGCCCTGAAGTAGGAGTAGAATGATGGAACCACTGTCACACTATCACTATGAGATATACTGTTGTAAACATGTACCAATAAACCCGAACCATGTATCAACCATGCATCAACCTGTACCTCAACCTGTGATCAACCTATACCATAAACAAGTGGATCAACCATGCACCAACCTATACCATAAACAAGTGCATCAACCTTGCACCAACCTATACCAAACAATCTGTAATCGACCTGTACCATAAAAAAGTGCAACCAACCATGTACCAAGTATGTACCAATCATGTGTCAACTACTCATCAACTATGACTCATCAATATGTACCAACGTCATCAACTATACACCTCATGTATGTGCCAACTCATCAACTACTTGTCTCAACCATGTACCCAAATTGTACCTCAACCAAAATCCCTCATCAATTTCATCATCCAAATATGATTTATAACTCTTTAATAGACCTCATGTATATGATCACATACCTGCAAACCTTCCTTAACTTTAAACAACAAGAGACTAGCATTTCCATCAAACGTTTTCTTTAGTCTCACATGACTAGTTTTGGATTAGTCAACAACCCTAACTTGAAATAATCATAAATTTGTACCTATAATGAATAAAGATCTAAAAATGATACACAATATTATTCAGTGTGTTTTATGAAATTCCTCTAGGTTTCACTACTTGAAACCTCTCAGAAAAGTATTTATAGAAAAAATGGCATACCTTGCTGAATTTTGGCTTATTCTAAAGAGCGACATTGTAGAGCGTGCCCCACACGTAATATTTGTTGAATCAATATGAAACTATTACACAACATACTATAGACTGTACTGTAACCAAAACATTTGGTTTTACTGAATTTTGATCTGTTATGAAGAAGTTATGACGTTTTTACCTGAAACACCTGTTTTTGACTAGTTTCAGGACTAGCCACAAACCCTATTTTCCATGGAGTGTAACTCCAAAAATAAAACAACCCATAATCTCAATTTTTTACCATAGATACTTGGATATGTTTCCTCAATTGAATATCCATTTCACAGTCTGAATCATTCTATAAAAAAAATTATTGCGAAAATGGTGAGATGATCTATAAATAACATACCTTAGAAAGCATCATCAAAAGAATTTATCCTTCCTTGAATTCCAACCTTATTTTCTTCACCTTCCCTTAGAAATTCATATTATATATCCTTTGGTTACCTCAGACACCTATAGGTATTCAATATTCTCAATTTTTTTCTAAAATGAGAGAGCCTTGCCTCTTATTTATACTCTCCAAGTAGCTTCCTTAAAAACATCTTCTAGGTCACTTTGCCCACTTTCCTTATTTTAGGGTTAACCCACTTCTAATTTCTCCATTAAATTTATTATTTAAATAATTTATTTTTTATTCACTTTGAATTATAATACACTCATCAATTCACTTTATTATTTACCTTATAAAATCTCTTAAACTACTTTGACTACTTTGACCTTTTGGGGCTTCTAGATGACATAAGAGGGTCCTCCAACTTCGTAAGGCCATAACTCTCAAACCGTGAGGAGTTATGTGACGTTCCACGTAAAACCAAAAATGGAATGACATGTACAATACATATATAATATTATTACCTAAAAATATATCAAAACTCATACCATTATCCATCAAACAAACTTGGGTCCATTAACCAAACCTGGGTTCTCCAACTTCTCATGGCCATAATTCGCTAACCGTGAGGAGTTATGTGACGTTCCACATACCACCAGAAATGTCATGAAAAGAAATATCCATATAGGATAGTTTAAATGACAAATTCAATGAACTTCATCTCATTATTCCACAAATAATCATGGGTTCTCTAACCATACTTCTAGGATAACTCAATCCGCAAAGCATCTTCCCATGAGGGATTTCACCATAAGGGGACCACTTTAGAGTTCATCCATTTCTACTTATTATCAACTATGACAGGACAATAACAAGTCATCTTTACATCAAACAATATTGGGTCCATTACCCAACCTTTGTGCTATGAGTCTTTCTTCAAAGGTTGACATCAATGACAACCAACCTTAATCAACGATCTCCCCCTTTGGCATTGATGGCAACACTCTGATGCAATATTGAAATCATATCACTCATGCTCCCCCTGTAACCATGCCTCTGTCATCTACATCTGATAAATCTACTCCCCCTGGAACCATGCCTCTGTCCTCTGCATCTGATAAATCTCTCCCCCTTTGTCATCAATGGGAAAGGTATCTTTCCATCTGGGGCTGCTCCGCCTAACTGAATTGTCTTCTTATGGTGCTTCCTCGTGTACATCTAAGACATATAAGATAAGAATTCAAAAGCATTCATTTTGGAGTAGAAATAACTTCGATTCTTTGGCGAAGATACTCAAAGGCTTCTCGTGGAATTGGTTTTGTAAATATGTCTGCCACTTGTTCTTTTGTGCCCACATACTCAACCCTGATGTTCTTTTCTGCAACCTGTTCCTGTAAAAAGTGATACGTGATTGGAATGTTATTCTTCTTGGAGTGAATCACTAGATTCTTTGAGACACTGATGGTGCTTGTATTATCACAATAGATTGGAATGGGATCATCATACTCAACGTGTATATCTGTCAGAGTTTGTTTCATCCAAAGAACCTTTGTACAACATGATGTTGTTGCAATGTACTTTGCCTCAGTTGTAGATAAGGATACTGATGATTGTTTCTTGCTTAGCCATGACACTAAACACTCACCCAAGTAAAATGTTGCTCCACTGGTGCTTCATTGGACATCAATACAACTGCCCAATCTACATATGTGTAGGAAATAATTTATAGATCCTTTCCTTATGGATACCATAATCCAAACTCTTCTTTTCCTTTGAGATATCTAAAAATCCTCTTCACTGTTAATACATGTGATTCCTTTGGTTCTTCTTGAAATCGTGCCACCTGTCCAACTGCCTGCATTACATTTGATCTAGATGTTGTCACATATAGTAGGATGTCAATCATGGACTTGTATTGCCTCTGATCTGTAGACTTCGAATCATCATCTTTGCTCAACTTACAACTAGTTTGCATGGGAGTGATAGTTGTTTTGCAATCTTCCATACCAAACCCTTTTATCATTTCTATGATATACTTGGTTTGAGAAATAAAAATTCCTTGGTTGCTTTGGCGTATCTGAAGTCCCAGAAAGAAGGATAGTTCTCCAAGTAACGACATTTCAAATTCATTCTGCATATCGTTTTCAAATTTATGTCTTAACCTGTCATCATCACTACCAAAAATAATATCATCAACATAAAATTCAATTAATAAAATATTATTTTGACTTACCTTGATGTAGAGGTTGTTCTCTGCACTTCCTTTTCTGAACCCTTCCTGCTGCAGATACTTATCTAGTCTAGATTACCATGTTCTAGGATCCTTGTTAAGCCCTAATATTGGCTCATTACCCCTTAATTAGGGCATATTATATTAGTAATGTTATTTTATTTATGTCGGCTTTAGGCCATTAGTTGTAATTATACCTCCTAGTCTCTTATATATACCAAGGAGACATTTTCATTTTGAATCATCTTGTACTTGAACATTTAAGTGGGGTAAAA
>ML802658.1:10802-30327 GCA_009831015.1 Picea engelmannii | reverse complement strand
TTCTCCAAATATTAAAGGACAACCTGACCATGGCACAGAATCGCATGAAACAACAAGCAGATCAACATCGTAGTGAAAGAAGTTTTGAAGTAGGGGATTGGGTGTTTTTAAGACTACAACCATACAAACAGATGTCCCTCAATAAACCCAAGAAGGATAATAAATTATCACCAAAGTACTATGGCCCTTATAATGTGTTGCAAAAGATTGGTACTATGGAATACAAATTGGAGTTGCCTTCATCTTCACGAGTACACCCAATTTTCCATGTTTCATGCTTAAAGAAGGTTATAGGCGACAAGATCCTAGTTCAAACTATATTTCCAGAACTTGACGAGGAAGGAAAAATCATATTAGAGCCTGAAGCCATCATTGACACAAGAATTTGCTAGCTGAGGAATAGATCCATTTCAGAGTATCTCATTAAATGGAGGAAACTACCGGCTGAAGATTCCACTTGGGAAGATGAGTCTTTTATACAGAATCATCCAGAGTTACTCAAGCGTTGCGGACAACACTTGTCTCAAAGGGAGGGGCATGTTAAGCCCTAATATTGGCTCATTACCCCTTAATTGGGGCATATTATATTAGTAATGTTATTTTATTTATGTCATCTTTAGGCCATCAGTTGTAATTATACCTCCTAGTCTCCTATATATACCAAGGAGACATTTTCATTTTGAATCATCTTGTACTTGAATATTTAAGTGGTGTAAAAAAAGGTTTCCCCCTCGAAGAGGCTTATTATATGAAATTATCTCTTTTTCAAGGCATTGAGTACTTTTTCTGAGGTTTTTCTATGCTATATTGATATTTGGTTCTTAACAATCCTGTTTTAGACCATACAAGGCCTTCTTTAGTTTACACACATAATCTGCATTGTCTGACAACTAAAATCCTTCTGGTTGTTCAATGTAGACTTCTTCTTCAAGTTCCCCATTAAGAAAAGTTGATTTTACGTCGATTTGATACATTTTAATATTTTGGGAGCATGCATAAGATAAAAGCAAATAGATTGCTTCCATTTTGGCAACTGGGGAAAATGTCTCTTCAAAGTCGATTCCTTCAACATGTGCATATCCTTTACATACCAATCTAGCTTTGTTCCTTGTAACCTATCCATATTCATTCAATTTATTCCTAAAGACCCACTGTGTGTCGATCACATTCTTATTCTTTGGTCTTGGAACTAGTTCCCAAGCGTCATTTTTCTCTATTTGATCCAATTCTTCATCCATGGCCTTATTCCAATATTCATCCTTGTTGGATTCTTCAAAACAATTTGGTTCAATTGTAGATAAGAGTGCTAGGTGTGTTTGTTTTGGTGAACGGATTCTTCTTCTAGTCTCAACTCCTGCATCTTTGTTTTCGATAATTTGATCTGAAGGATGAGTCTTTTGTACTCGTTTACTGGGTGTATTTGGAGACACTTATTGAACTTTCTCTTTTGCTTCTATTGGATTCTCTTCATCTTCCTCTTCTACTTATTTTTCATCTTTTGCTTCTTCTTCTAAGGGTTGTTTCATTGATTCATTTTCTTCAATTGATTCTGGTCTGCTTGTTTCATCAATTGTTACGTTGATGCTTTCCACAACTTTGTTCAATCTTAGATTGTAACACTTGTATTCTTTCCTTGTACTTGAGTAACCAACAATTACTCCTTTGTCCACACGAGAGTCAAACTTTCCCATTTTGCCATCTTGTCTTTTGATATAACATTTGCTTCCAAAAACTCTCAAGCTCTTTACATTTGTTGGTCTTCCTTTCCACATTTCTTAAGTAGTTTTGTCAATGTTGTTTATGAGCATTACTCTGTTTTGAATGTGAATTGTTGTATGAACTGCTTGTGTCCAAAAACTATCTGTCAATTTCAAATCCATTAACATTATTCGAGCCATTCCCTAGTACTGTCATGTTCTTTCTTTCAACAACTCCATTCCGTTGAGGTGTCCTAGCAACGAAGAATTTCCTTTTTATTCCATGATTGCTGCAATAGTCCATAAATTCATTTGAGGTGAACTCTCCTCCATTATCAGATCTCAAGCATTTGATTTTTGAATCCATTTCATTTTCAACCATTTCCTTATAGATCTTAAAGTTTTCAAAAGATTCTGACTTATTCTTGAGAAAGAAAAATACAGTCATTCTTGTATAATCATCAACTAATAACATGAAGTATTTCTCACCTTTTAAGCCCTTTGTTTTAGTTGGTCAAACTAGATCAGTATGCACAATTTCCAGTGGTTTTGTCGTTGAATATTCCTTTGATTTAAACCTGGTCTTTGTTTTCTTTCCTTGTTGACAATGCTTGCATAAAGTGTTGGTTGGTTTCGTGATCTAGGGAATTTCTTTGATTTCTTATCTTTTGTTGACTTTGACAAGGTTATCAAAATGCATGTGCCCCATTCTTCTATTCCATAGCACACTTTCATATTCCTTTCCTAGACAACACTTTTCATTTCCAATTTCACTTAACACATATATGTTTCTTGAAGTTCTTGCAGTTGTAGTGACCAATTTCCCTAAACCTTATTTTCTTATCTCACACTTTTGTGAATCAAAAGTAAATTTATGACCTTGGTCACACATTTGACTCACACTTAGAAGATTATGTTTCATATCTTCTACTAGTAGAACATTTTCTGCCTTTTCATTCTTGTCCCCAATTCGGACTGTGACTTTTCCAATAATTTTGGCTGAATCATCATTTCCGAAGGAGACTAATCCATCTCTTTCCTTTCTTAATGTAAGAAACTTGTCTCTATCACCTATCATGTGTTTTGAACATCCACTGTCAACATACCAACCACGTTTCTTCTTCTTAGTTGTTAGAGAAATTGTGCATTCTTCATTGCTATACCGATCTTACTTTCTTATCCATGTCGTTTTCTGAGGTTCCTGTCTATGACTGTTTTTATTCTGTTGAGGTTCTTTAGGAAGGACTCTCATTCTGCAATCTTTGGCCACATGTCCAAAATTGTTACATTTGTAACATTCCACTTCAGTTCTCAAAGATTCAAACCTATTGCAACTTATTCTGTGTGTTTCACTAGGTATTCTTGAATAACCCCTTTGTGTATGACTCTCAAAGTTATTGTTGTTCTTGTTGTTAGCTCTGCAATTCACATCTTTATGTCCAAAATTATTACATGCATAACATAAACCAAAAAATACAGTTTGATACCTGGGAGTTGAAGATCTTCTGAAAGGAGGTGCTCTTATGAATCCTTCTTCTTCTTGAGGCCTATCTTTCTGTTGTTGATTTTGAAATCTGAATCTTCTTGGTGGAGGAGTGTCCTTGTAATCTTCCTTGTATATCTTCCTATCCCCTTTGATTGTTTCTGCATAAATTTTTGGATATGTTTCTTTCTCTGTTCTTTTGGAGCTTGATCCCTTTTCTGTATGATTATATCCAAGTCCGGACTTGTCAAGATGAGATTTTTGACTACTGATAATGTCATCCAAATCTTTTGATCTATTCTACATATTTTTCTTTTGAATATCCTTTCTTAGTGTGAGAATCCTTGCTTCCAAGTTTCCAATGATCTTGTCCTTTTCTTCTAGATTTTCCTTGGCTACTTCATCAATTCTTTTATCTTCTTCTATTTGAACCTTCAATTTTGTGATCATTTGTTCTAGTTCTCGAGTATCCTTTTTCTTGTCTAGTTCTGGTTGTAGTTTCGTGCTTTTCTTCTTTTCTCTTCTGATAACTTCTATGGCACACATTAATTCTTCTCGATAGTCAACTTTTGCTTCTTCAATTTCTTCTTCGGCTTCTTCATCTTCATATTCTTCTTCAGAGTCTTCTTTATCAGAGTCTTTTACTTCCATGAATAGAACTCTTCTTGTCTCACTGTCACTGATTTCATCTTCATCTGATGATGATATGTCTTCTTTGGTGCATAAGCTTTTCTTGAAAACTTTCTTTGTAGTTCTTTTTCTTTTATATGTGTGTTTTCCTTTTGATTAAAATTCATCATTTATCTTTTTATTATGAGGAAATTTGTTAGAAAAATGACCAATACCATCACAATTAAAACAAATTAAAGTAATCTTACCTCTATACCTACCATCAGTTCCCTTGTTCAGTCTTTTGACGAAGTTGGCCACTTCATCATCTTCGAAGATGTCACTGTTGTTGCTATATTCTTCTGGTTTCTTTTTCTTTTTCTTTGATCTTTTGGATGCTTTGAAGGCTTCTTCTTTTACATCTGGATTTTCCTGTTCAATTCTCATTTCATATGCTGTGAATATTCCATGCAATTCGTCCATGCTTATTGTGTTTAGATCCGATATTTCTTGTAGTGTTGATATCTTAGGGTTAAATCTCATAGGAAAAGATCTTAGTACCTTTTGAACAATTATAGATTCTTCGATTTCTTCTCCCAATCCTATGATTGCATTCACTGTTTCATCGAATTGAAAGAATTAGGCTTGAATATTCTCATCTTCCTTCATTTTTAGTTGTTCGAATTGACCTCTATAAGTTTGAATCTTTTCTTCTTTGAATTTTGTATCCCCTTCATAAATATTTTGAAGCTTTTCCCAAATCTCTTTAGCGGATTTACAATGTGCAACTTTGGTGAATATCGTATCACCGAGACCATTCAAAAGTGCATTTTTGGCTTTGGAATTATTCTCACTAAGTTTCACTGCTTTGTCATTTGTTGGTGGAACTGTTTGTGCTGTGTATCCATCTACAATTGATTGCCAAACTTGAAATCCCTATGCCTTTATATATGTCTTCATCCTTATGCTCCAAAAAACATACTTTTGTCCATCAAACTATGGTATTCCCTTTTTATACAAGTTGGTACTCTCCATGATCAACCTTTCAGTGGTTAAACTGATTTTTGAAGGAACATGCTCTTATACAAATTGTTGGATTACTGGGAGGGGGGTGAATTAGTAATAGTGCAATTATAATCCTTTTTCTTCAAATAATCCAAGTGTTATATCAATGTAGAATTATTATCTAATAATGAGAAATAAGAAATGAACAATTACACACATACATAGTACACCAGTGTTTTACGTGGAAACCCAAATTAGGAGAAAACCACAGAATGTTTTTTCTTATATGTCTTGAAGAATTACATTCATTGGAAGCACCAACTTCCTTTGTTTTCTAGATACAACTGGAAGGAGGCTCCAACCCCCTAGTTTCTCAGGCTACAACCTGAGGGAAGCTCCAACTCCCTAATTATCTAGCTAAAACCAGAAGGAGTCTACAACCCCCCATGTTCTTCGGCTACAACCACCTGTCATTTCCCCATCCAACCGCCCTAAAGTAAAAGTAGAATGATGGAACCACTGTCACACTATCACTGTGAGATATACCGTTTTAAACATGTACCAATAAACCTGAACCATGCATCAACCATGCATCAACCTGTACCTCAACCTATAATCAACCTGTACCATAAACAAGTGCATCAACCATGCACCAACCTGTACCATAAACAAGTGCATCAACCATGCACCAACCTATACCAAACAATCTGTAATCAACCTGTACCATAAACAAGTGCAACCAACCATGCACCAAGTATGTACCAATCATGTGTCAACTACTCATCAATATGTACCGACATCATCAACTATACACCTCATGTATGTGCCAACTCATCAACTACTTGTCTCAACCATGTACCCAACTTGTACTTCTACCAAAAGCCCTCATCAATTTCATCATCCAAATATGATTTCTAACTCTGTAATAGACCCGGTGTATATGATCACATACCTACAAACCTTCCTTAACTTTAAACAACAAGAGACTAGCATTTACATCAAACTTTCCTTTAGTCTCACATGACTAGTTTTGGATTAGTCAACAACCCTAACTTGAAATAATCATAACTTTGTACATGTAATGAATAAAGATATGAAACTAATATGAAATGTTATTCAGTGTGTTTTATGAAATTCCTCCAGGTTTCACTACTTGGAACCTCTTAGAAAAGTAGTTATATCAAAAATGACATACCTTTTTGAATGTTGGCTTATTCTAGAGAGCGACCTTGTAGAGTGTGCCCCGCACAGAATGTTTGTTGAATCGATATGAAACTGTTACAAAGAATACTAAAGACCATACTATAGCCAAAAACAATTGTCTTACTAAATTTGGATCTGTTATGAAAAAGTTATGACGTTTTTACCTGAAACACCTATTTTTGACTAGTTTCAGGACTAGCCACAAACCCTATTTTCCATGGAGTGCAACTCCAAAAATAAAACGACCCACAAGATGATTTTTTTACCACAGATACTTGGATATGTTTCCTCAATGAAATATCAATTTCACAGTCTGAATCATTCTATAAAAACATTTATTGCAAAAATGGTGAGATGACTTGTAAATAACATACCTTAGAAAACATCATCAAAAGAATTTATCCTTCCTTGAATTTCAGCCTTCTTTTCTTCACCTTCCCTCAGAAATTAGGATTATATATCATTTGGTTCCTCAGACACCTATAGGTATTCAATATGCTCAAGTGTGTCTAAAATGAGAGATCCTTGCCTCTTATTTATACTCTCCAAGTAGCTTCCTTAAAAACATCTTCTAGGTCACTTTGCCCACTTTCCTTATTTTAGGGTTAACCCACTTCTAATTTCTCCATTAAATTTATTATTTAAACAATTTATTTTGTATTCACTTTGAATTATAATATAATCATCAATTCACTTTATTATTTACCTTCTAAAATATCTTAAACCACTTTGACTACTTTGACCTTTTGGGGCTTCTAGATGACATAACAGGGTCCCCCAACTTCGTAAGCCTATACCTCTCAAACCATGAGGAGTTATGTAACGTTACAAATACCACTAGAAATGGAATGACATGTACCATCCATATAGAATATTATTACCTGCAAATATGTCAAAACTCATACCATTATCCATCAAACAAACTTGAGTCCATTACCCAAACCTGGGTTCTCCAACTTCGCATGGCCATAACTCTCTAACCGTGAGGATTTATGTGGCGTTCCACATACCACTGGAAATGGCATGACAAGAAATATCCATCAAGGATAGTTTCAATGAAAAATTCATTAAACTTCATCTCATTATTCCACAAATAATCACGGGTTCTCTAACCATACTTCTAGGATAACTCAATCTGCAAAGCGTCTTCCCGTGAGGGATTTCACCATAAGGGGACCACTTTGGAGTTCATCCATTTCTACTTATTATCAACCATGACAGGAAAATAATGAGTCATCTTTACATCAAACAATCTTAGGTCCATTACCCAACCTTTTTGCTATGAGGCTTTCTTCAAGGGTTGACATCAATGACAACCAACCTTAATCAACATCGGCCACTATAGAGTGATACTCAATCTGGAGGTTATTCACCGCTACATGAATCCTATGGGCCTTGCCCAAATCTCCTACTGTTTTTTTTTCCACTGATCCAGTAGCCCTCGCCTTCTCGATAGGACAATCTCTCTAATAGTGGGGCTCTCCACAAATCCAACATCTATTCTTAGGGCCAGTGCTCCTAGTTACATAGGAAGAATCTACTGGTCTAGGGTTTAGGGATCCCCATTTGTTCTATGGAAAAGATCTATATTGTTGTTGTTGTTGAGGACATCATGTTTGCTACTGCGGTGGTGCTTTATATGCATTCCCGTGATTGGTATCCTTTATTCGGGGTGTATAAAATATAGGTCCTTCGGG
Source organism: Picea engelmannii (assembly GCA_009831015.1). Lineage (NCBI taxonomy): Eukaryota > Viridiplantae > Streptophyta > Pinopsida > Pinales > Pinaceae > Picea > Picea engelmannii. The sequence continues at coordinate 22,633 of ML802658.1, read as the reverse complement.
TGTATCGCAGTGCCCATAAGTCTTTCTAACTGGTTTTTTCTGTTGCGACACTCTAAATGGAGTATTTCCTATATGTCTGGAAGGATTCCTACCCCAACCTCCACTGTTCAATTCTTCCTCAGTGATAAAATATTTATGTACTACATCATGCAAAGTTTGAGGCATCAAGATCCTCACCTTAGCATGAATGTTGTAGTTGATTCCAAAAACAAAATTATTCACCTTTAACTTTTTAGTGTTCAGGTGCAGAGCATATCTGAGAAACTCCATAAATATAGCCTCATACTTAGGCATTGTACGACCACCCTGTCGTAAAGCATTGAATTCATTAAGTTGGCACTCAAAGAACTCATTAGATATGTACCTCTCTTGGAATCATTCCTCAAACAATTCCCAATACATGTCTTCAATGGTCATATTCAACTGTGGTAAGAGTGTCTTCCACCAAAGAAGCACACTCCCTTTCAGCTGGAATACTACCATGTAGACTTTCATGTTGGAGGTATAATCATGCAATGAAAAACACATTGTCGTATTCTCCAACCAAGCTTCGATGGCTAAACCATCGGTGGAACCCCAAAACTCGAGAAATTTTACCTTCTCGAGATCTATGTGATCACTACCACTAGCTACAGGAGGGTGTTGTGAAGCCTCATTGGGTGCATATCCCATGCCCTCGTCATGATCAAGGCAATTTATCAGTGCCTCTGACATCCTTTGAAAATACTTCATCATACCCATAACGTCGCCCACTACAACATGCTCATGCTCGGTAGTATGCTCTTCTCCCTGTGGAGAAAATCCCTCATGTGTGGGTATACTTGGAGGAGGCATACCTCTTCCTCCCGCACCACGACACATACTCGTCCTTTGTCCTCTAACCACGATACATGCCATCAAACAATTTCAATTTATATTAGTAATACATATTTAATTAAATAAATTGCATTGGAAGTCATAATGAGTCTTGTGTCGCAGAGTAGAACCTTGTTGTGATACCATATGGAACAATCTTTAATTAACTGATCAACAAGAGTAAGAATTTTTTAAAAATTAAACGTCATTATAATAATCATAGGATAAATTTTAAGAACTCATGCCAATTTTTTTTTTAAACATTATTAATAAATAATCATTTAATTAATTTATTACATTACTTGCACAAATTACAAATTTTAAACTTATTAAATAACTTCTTGATGATGACACTAAATCCTAAGGATTATGTTTGGTGATTCCACTAGTGTACAAGCACATGCATCTTAACTACCTACTTAAGGTTGTGCAACGTGCGCACTAAAATTTTGTTTAAGTCAGAAGCGCAGGTTGTAACCATACTATAGTAAGATCTATGTCTCTCAACTTTACTTACATAAGTGTAAAGCTAACTGGTAGTTTCAATAACTTAGATAGAAATATCACTTAAATTATTCTATCGATAAGATGTTGTTGCTTAACCAATAACTATTCAATAAATAAGCACCTAGACCATTCCCAAAATAACTCAGTCCAATTACGATTAAGATGTGGAAAGTAAGGGAATTCTTTGTTAGTGTAAGGAAATGTATTTTTTTTAATGGTATTACACCATTAGTAATTGTCATTGATGGGTCTAAACTACAAGTCACAATGCGACCATATTTATCGCCAAGTGTCATTAAAATTACAATTTCCAAGTGCCCATGTGCCAAGGGAGTTCCCACAACAACATTATGCAATATAAAAAAAATACAAAAATTTGAACATAATCACCTTTCGATCTTCTTTGGGCTATTAAATTAATGGCATATGACATAAATTAAAATTCCAAGGAAAAATTCAACGTTGATAATTATTAACCATCAACAATACAATTATTACATTTAAGTCAGGTCATTAAATTATCATGTATGCTTTTTGACTTTACATTAGGAAGCGAAGATCAACACTCTATTTGAGATATAATGAGAATACACTCGTAGCACAATACCAACAGTGGTGTAATAGAACCTAACCTAAAATATGAGGGAAACAATTCAAATCAATCAATGGATTTGTTGTTCAAAAATTTCAAAGATGAATCAACTGAGGTTAACTTAACACATCATAATTTCATTCGAGTCGATCAAAGGTTAAATCAACACATCACAAATATCATCTAGCCAAATTGAGGTTAACTCAAGCACAAACTAGCCAACAATGTAAACTAACAGAGGACTACTAGGATGCAACACAAAATTTGTAGTAATGGAAAGCATTAATAACATACTTGTACAATGCATCATGGTTATAGAGTAATCTTAAACACCATAAGACCAAATAATAACATTAATTATGTTATGTGCAATATTTACCTATTCTCATCAACAACGATGCTCGAGGTAACGTTCCTCATTTAAATCATTTACTACAATGATAACATCATCAACCCTATATGGAAAAAAAAAGGGTCCACAACCACAATGCATCTATTGATATAATAGAGTTCAAGGTCAGTCCTGTCGGGTGATAACCAAACACTGCGTTTTTTTGTTTTTTGTTTTAACTATAAGACAAACCCTAGGATTCGTCACTACTAAATACATGACCTCTGTCATAATTGTTTTTTAATCAATCGGTAGTTCATCGGTCAACTATGGGGACAACATGAAATCATGAAATCGGTCTTTGTTAAGAACCAAATATCAATATAGCATAGAGAAACCTCAGAAAAAGTACTCAACGCCTTGAAAAATAGATAATTTCATATAATAAGCCTCTTCGAGGGGGCAACCTCCTTTTACCCCACTTAAATGTTCAAGTACCAAATGATTCCAAATGAAAATGTCTCCTTGGTATATATAGGAGACTAGGAGGTATAATTACAACTAATGGAATAAAGCCGACATAAATAAAATAACATTACTAATGTAATATGCCCCAATTAAGGGGTAATGAGCCAATATTAGGGCTTAACAGTCTTCTACAATAGTTTTTCTGTAAAGAAATCATAAGATCTATATGGTAAGGATGATCACCTGACAAATAACAACATATGAAGTTGAATAGTCTACTTTTAGGGCCAACTTGATACGATTGCTAGGATGATATCTTCCTTCGTGTGACAGAATAAAACTAGGTTTACTATTGGAAACTTGTAAGACAAGTGTGCAACATTAGACTACACCGAGAGCTCCACATCACTACGAGGAAACTACAATCTATGTAGCCTTTGGTTTAGATTTACGCTTCCCTAAAGTATGGTTAGTTTTTCGTATGACATAATCGCTAGCGGAACCTTTAGTGGAGAAAAATAAATAGAAAATTCCAATGATAAGAATTCAGGGTAACAACAAAAAATCAGTTTAATGTCGCCAACGAATTCTGGATATTCTTGGTGCCTTAGGGTACTAATGATTTTAAATGGAGGCTAGAGACTTCAGAACTATCAGAACATCTATTTTTCTTAAAAATTTACCAATTTTTTTTTGTATTAGTTAACTCAGCGAAATTATTCAGTATTGTCGTTTTACAGAGAAAATGAGTATACCTTTTTGTTTTTTATTTAAATTTTCTGAAACTTGTTGGATCATGTTGTCATTGATGCTAATGGTTTGATTATTTGGGAGAATGTTGGATCATATGTCATTGATGTAAATGGTTTGGTTTGATTGATGTCAAGTAATTTATTGATATGATGCCCTTTATGAGAATGATATATGTCCAAGTGGAAACCAATTGATAAAGATGGATCATTAGTATGATGCATTGATGAAGATGGATCAATGCGTTGTCATTGATACATGATGCATAGTTTATATATATGATGCAATGGTGAATTGATGCAAAGATGAATCATTATTATCTTATCATGGTTGATAAGGTTCACAAATGGATGAACTCCGAAGTGGCCCCCTTATGGTGAAATCTCTCACGGGAAGACACTTTATGGAATGAGTTATCCTAGAAGAACGGTTGGAGGACCCATGCTTATATGTGGATTAATGAGATGAAGATCAATGAAGTTGTTGGTGAAACTATACTAGATGGATAGTGCTTGTCATGCCATTTCTGGTGGTATGTGGAATGTCACATAACTCCTTACGGTTTGAGAGTTATGGCCTTATGAAGTTGGAGGACCCCCATATGAAGGCTTGAAGCCCCAAAAGGTCAAATAAGTCAAAGTTCTTGAAAAGAAGAAATCATTATTTAAATGATAAAGTAAAGTGACAAAATCAACATGGATTATTTAAATGATAAAGTAAAGTGACAAAATCAAGAAGGAATATTTAAATGATAAAGTATTGGAGAACTTACTATTCATAGAAAGTGGTTAACCCTAAGATAAGGAAAATAATCTAAGTGACCTATAAATGGGTTAAGTAACCTAAAAATGGGTTAAGTGACCTAGAATATGAAAGTATAAATAAGAAGCTAGGATCTCTTGTAAAATGTACATTTGGTGAGAATCCTTTTGTGGATCAATGGAGAGCTTCTTGTGAATATCTTTTGGAGTATTGATGGAGAGATTCTTGTGAGAGAATATTATTGGTGTGGATCTCTTGAGCATGATTGAAGATCTATTATGAGGAAGAAAGCGAGAGGAGGATCTCATGGACGCATCAAAGTTTCGGCAATGTCGGAGATCTTGACGGCAAAAGTCTCGAATTCACAGAAAACACTATTTTTTGATGCCCACGCGGGCTGTTTGTGTATAGGGTGCGTGTACACGCAGGTTGGCTGTGTATAGGGTGAGTGTACACGCGGGATGACTGTGTACAGGGAGCGTGGACTGAATAACCTCATGGAGATTTGTGTTTGAGCCGGTGCCAAGCTCTTGGATGATGAGGCAGGTTCCAGATCTGCATTCTATGGCCTTAGATCTATCACTAAGACACTGGTATGGTTACATTATTGTCTTGATAGATGTTATTGTTTGATATGTTGTGAATGCTTAGGAAATTCTTGGTATGGCTTCTATGATGTGGCTCAATTTGGTTGATTTGGTTGATGGAGTGAGCAGCACTCTTGTGATTCAGTAGTGACATGATTTCTATGGTATACTAGTTATTCATACATGATTGAGATAGCATTCATACTGATTTATTATGGAGCATGAGCAAGCTATTGGAGAGCTTGGATGTGTTGTGACTAGCTGTGGGTCAGTTTGGAAAGTGGAAGACAGAAGAGAAAGTGATTGCAGGTTGCAGAGGATATGAGCATGTGAAGCAAAGTAAAACCCTAGTTGCTCATAAGCATACACTTGTTTCATTATACACTGGTCGCGTTCACACGCGGGCTGTAGTGAGCCAGGGAGCGTACACACGTGGGCTGCACTACTGAAAGGTCACATACCTGTTGACATATTGATATCTGTTGAGGATTGTTGCCTCATCTCAGTTGGTGCTGAGAATGTAAGATGAGTCTTGCATATAGAGCTGGTGCTCTTGTAGAGTTGTACTCTATTCAGCTGTTGTTGATAAACCCCAAGGATTGTAGTTCGTAATAAAAAGAAAATTGTACATACATCTTGTGTTCTTTGTGTCCATTGTGATGATGACTTGTTGATGATATATTGTTGATATGTGCCTACATCTAACTAGTTATAAATGACAACAATGGGTAATGAATAAATGTTGAATGTTAATTGATGAGTTTTTGTGCAAGAGGGAAGCACTCATTCACTTGTCCAACAAAACTAACCACAATTGTCACTTGGAAGAGAAATAATATTGTACAAATTTTGTTTCATATAGGAACTAATCTATTACTTGTAACATACTACATATAATCCACCCGTCAATTATAAAAAATGGGAATATATATATATATATATATATATATATATATATATATATATTAAGTTCCAATTATATATATAATTGGAAGGAACAATATATCATTAATCAATACATTCACCCACTACATATTCAGTACATAGAACTTAATATTCTATTACACAATTAAATAACTAAAAAAATAAATATTGTGACCAGGAGATGACGATATATGAGGATGATCTTAAATTTTTAACTTGCATGCGTCCTTTTCTTGCTAATCAATGACTTCACCGATACCTCTCAGCCAATGTTATGGGTACTCTTCTTCCTCCTTATTCCCATGAGCCGCAAAGGGGTCACACACAAAAATTTAGATATGTAACTAGATCAAGCTTTCCCTCGCAAGGAGAGGATTCCACTTTCTACACAAGACTTGCATCCAAACTCACACAAGAAAACTATTCACAAGAAATTTTGACAACATTTCAGTCATCCAACAATAGAGTGCCTTACTCCTTCTTCTTTCAATTATAATAATTTTTGTCTTGACACTTGTCATTTCCCGCATAATTAGATAATTTTTAATAATTAAATTAGATATTATTCACCCCAAACACATGTCAATCTTCCCTCAACTTGCACATGTTTATTTATCTTTAATTAAATAATATTTTTGAAATTTTCCTCACCTCCACCATTAAATCCTAGATTTTCTCCTAGTTGTATCTTAATTCCTCAATTTCTCATTTATTGTGTCTTCTAACTAAATTATTGTTGGAGTTTGATTAGGACTCTTCTCTTAGTTAGGATTAGAGTCTAGTTTGACTTAGGATTCTAACTCTATGTTGACCCCACATTTCCACATGAAATAACTTATTTTAATTAAAAATTTCTTTTATTAATTTCATGCACACATTGTGCACATGTCTTAAATTTTTATTCTCTCTTTACTAGTTTTTATTTAGTCTAAATTTCCTTTAGACCCATTTAATATAAATTTTATTTAGGCATAAACAATTAGACTTAAATTTTTATCATGTTTTTGGTTTATAAATTAATATAATTTATATTCTCTTTTCTAACAGTTCTAAGTATTCATTTTATTCTCTCTCGTCTTCTATATTTTTATTAACTTATTAATTTTATTCATGCGATGTTCCCTTCAAGATTCACCAACGTGCTCTAAGGTGTCACTCACCATTCTCTTTGTTGATCACTTTTGAATTAGTTTGGAAGTTGTCTAATTCTTGGAATCAATACTCCACTTGTCGACCTTATGTGAGACTAAGGGCTTACTGAGGAATAAGGAATCTGCCTTATTTTGCACCCCTCAGAAAACCTCGTGAGCGATTGTCGTAGTCTTCCCTCATGCCATCATGAACCTCTCCGGAACAAGGTAGTTGTTAACCTTCAGTTCTGGTCATAACGGGAGTGTTATTAGGCTATGACAGAGATGCACACACCTCGCCCTAATCTATCTGATAACTATGTATGACCCCTTTACTCCATATGTGAGTCAGATTAGTAATAATTACCATGTTTGCATCCACTGACAAAAATAATATTAATAACTCTTATACATGAAATACATAACTAAAATCATCATCATAATACATGTGTAATAAAATCAAGTACTCATAATCAAATTCAATAGTCCACTCCCTGACTCAATCCAAAGTCCAAGGTATTTCGTTGATGACATCAACATCCTCATCATGTCATGCTTCCTACACACTTAGGAAACCTAATCATAATACCTATCAATGTTATACATCAATATTAATAACATAACAAAATTTCAATACTCAATTATAACATAAACTTAAACTCATAAACCAAATAAGTCAATCATATAGTACCATGTTTAGCTGGATGAATTTCACGCAAGTGTCCTCAAAGAATAAATCAATGTTATGAAAATGTGCTCAGTGAAATATGGATGTTACAGTATAAGGTATGTGTGGTTGTAGTCTTGATGGGATATCAATATCAATAGAAGAAACATAAGTATCATAAATAGAAGCAACAACAGGTTATCAATTACAACAACACGGGTAGTGACAGATTTGTCTACATTTATATTTCAAGGAGGTTGGACGGGGAAAGGAAAGGGGATTGTAGCCTCCTTCCAGTTGGAGCCGGTAAATTAGGGAGTTGGAGATTCCTTCAGGTTACATCCTATAAATAGGGGGTTGGAGCCTCCTTCCAATTGTAGATGGAGAAATATGAATTTGGTGCTTCCAATTAATGTACTCTTTGATAAATAAGAAAAACATTATGTTGTTTTCTCCTGCATTGGGTTTCCACGTAAAATTATGGTGTATTGTGTTTATGTGATGCTTATGCATTGAATTATGGTGTTGATGATACACTGATAAACTATTAAACATTTTTGTAGGTTTTATATTGTGACTAAAAGTAATAATTGTGCTCATATTGGTTCACCCCCCCTCTCAGTATTCCAACAATTGATATCAGAGCACGTCCTTCAGGAAGCAGTTTAACAATTGGAAGGAGATCACAGAATACACTAATATTGGAGCACCGGTGTTTAATGACCAGAACTATACCTTATGGAATAAAAGGATGAAAACCTTTTTACAGACACAGGGATTTGATGTTTGGCAATCAGTAGTATATGGGTATACATCACCAACCACTCCCCCAACCGACAGATATGGAAATAAAATCAACGAAAACAACTCAAAGGATAAAGGTACTATTCTGAACAGTCTAGTTGATTCAGTATTTGTCAAGGTTACGCATTATGACAGTGCAAATGATCTTTGGGATAAACTCCAAAATATTTATGAAGGATATGCCAAGGTTAAGGGAGCTAAGATTCAAATTTTCAGAGATAATTTTGAACAATTGAAGATGAAGGAATATGAAGAAATCGTAGCCTACCTTCTGCGAGTTGAAGAAATAGTTAACACTCTTAAGGGATTGGGAGCTTAATTTGATGAATCAATGGTTGTTCAAAAGGAATTGACGTCTCTTCCTATGAGATTTGATCCTAAAATATCATCCCTAGAAGAAAGAGAAGATCTCGGTACATTGAGCATGGATGAGCTACATGGAATATTTACAGCCTATGAAATGAGAATAGAATAGGAGAACCCAATCATGAAGGAAGAAGCTTTCAAGGAATCCAAGAAGATAAAGAAGAAGAATAATCAATAGTAAAAACTAGGTTGCAATTGTAGTGATGATTCAGACGAAGATGAAGAGATGGATAATTTCATAAGAAAATTAAAGAAAGGAACCCACAAGTATAAAGGTGTGATTCCATTGAAATGTTTTAATTGTGGTGGTATTGGTCATTTTGATTCTAAATTTCCTCATAGTAATAAATATAGTGATGTAGAAGAAGCTTATAAAAGGGAAAAGAAATAGCAAAGGGGAAACAAGAGAAGAAGAAAAAGAAAATTCTTCAAGAAAAGTTTCTACTCAAAGGAGGATAGTTATTAATCATACAAGGAGGATAATGATAGTGATAATGACTAATAAAGAGTACTCTTCATGGTAGTAGAATATTATTCCGAAGAATAAGGTGAAGCCGATCTCAGAGAAGAGTTAATCGGTGCATTAGAAGAACTTAGGAAGGAAAGAAAGAAAAACAAGTCACTCAAGGCAGAGTTAAAAATGAAAGAGGGATATTAGAATTCCAACTCTGAATAACTAGATAATATGATCATGATTCTAAAAATTAAAATAGAAGAAGACAAAAGAATTGAGGAAATACTTAAAAGGAGAAAACGATTGGAAGCATGTAAGAAAAAATAGTCTCTTTAAGGACATATATTTAGAATAAAGATATGAAGCATAAGAACACCATAATATTGTATCAAATAATCAGTAGACAAAGACCATCCGACAACATATCCAAACTAGGATACAATTAAGTACAGAATGAGAAAGGATCGAGCTCCAAGACAACAGAACAAGAAGCAAGAAAAAACAAGTATGCAGAGATTGTCAAAGATTCTTTCAAGAAGGAAGAATGCATGCCCCCAAAGAATAACATTCCAAAAATAAAGAATACTCAAGAAAACGAATTCAGAAGGAGTGCATCGCAAATAAGATCATATACTCCCAAGTATCAAATAATCTTTTATGGTCATTGTTTTAATTTTGCTAATTTTGGACATAAAGCTGTAAATTGTAGAGCCTATGCTAACAACTAAAGAAACTATGCAGGGTACTTGAATAATGATTATCCCATAAAATATTATGAAGCATACAACATAAATCAAAACAATTTTGGTTCATTGAGAAATGAAGTAGAATGCCACAAATGCAACAATTTTGGACACATAGCGAAGAACTGTAGAATGACTATTCCACCCACGAAATCAAAGTATAACATTAACTGTCAGATATCATAACCACAAGAGATATGGAAAAGAAAGAAAAATCAATGATCGCATTCTCTACAATTCCAACATAGGAAAAGTGATTAGTATGTTGAAAATGGTTGTTCAAATCATATAACAAGTGACAAGAACATGTTTCTAACTCTGAAGAAAGAAAGAGATGGATCAATTTCATTTGGAAATAATCATTTAGCTAAAATTATAGGTAGAGGCATAGTGAATCTTGGAAGAAAATATTCCATGGAAAAAAATGTTCTAGTGGTCAAAGATATGAAACACAATCTACTAAGTGTAAGTCAAATGTTTGATCAAGGACACACACTTCAATTTAACTCAGATAAACACAAAATCAAAAAACAAGGATCAGGAAAGTTAATGGAAACAACAATAAGGACTACGAACAACATATATGTTTTGAATGAAATTGGAAAAGAAATTTGTTTCTTAGGGAAGGAAAATGAATTTTGTCTCTGGAACAAAAGAATGGGTCACATGTACTTTGAAAATCTTGTCAAAATCAACAGAAAGGAAGCAGTGAAATAAATGTCTGAAATTTCAAAGGCATCAAATACTCTATGTAAGCATTGTCTACAGGGAAAACATACCTTGACCAAGTTCAAATAAAAGGAGTACTCAATGAAAAATCCATTGGAGATTGTACATATTGATCTATGTGGACCAAGGAGAACAAAGGGGTTGAATGGTGAACAATACTTCATGCTATTGATTGATGACTACACAAGAACAACTGCAATTTTGTTTCTCAAGAAGAAGTCAGAGGCTTTTGAACACTTCAAGATATACAAATAGATGGTTGAAACATCGACAGACTTGAAAATCAAATGTTTGAGATCAAACAATGGTGTAGAGTTCACATCGAAAGAATTCATGGATTTTTGTGGTGAACATGGAATAAAAAGGAAATTCTCAGTAGTCATGACACCTCAACAAAATAGAGTCGCTGAAAGAAAGAACATGATAGTAAAATAAATGGCCAGAGGCATGTTGAAAGATTCCAGGTTGGGTGAAACATTTTGGGCACAGGAAGTACATACAACAGTTCATATCCTGAACAGAAGAATGCTCGGAAGTAATAGTGATAAGACTCCCTACGAGCTATGGAAAGGAAGACCAGTAAATGTGAATCATTTTAGAGTATTTGGAAGCAAGTGATATATCAAAACAGAAGACGACAAGATTGGAAAATTTGACTCCCAAGTTGAAAAAGGCATGTTTGTTGGGTACTCGAGTAATAGCAAGGAATTCAAGTGTTCCAATCTGAGACTCAATAGAATAGTGGAAAGCATCAATGTACATATTGATGAGACAAGAGTACAAAATCCCAAAGAAGAAATAAAATACTCAGTAGAGCAGGAAGGAGAAGAGGATTCAAAAGAAGAAGTGGAAGAAGAAGAAGAAGTGAAACCATAAGTAGAGAAAGAGGAATATGACCAACAAAATATTCATATATCTCCCAAAAATCCTAGCCGACGAGTGAAAAAAATATCCACAATATCATATCATTGAGAATAAATATGCAGGAGTTGAAACCCAAAGAAAATTATGCTCACCAAAACAAAGACATCTAGCACTATTGTATAGAGTTGAACCCAACAATTTTGAAGAAGATAGAATAGATGAACATTGGATCAAAGCTATGGAAGAAGAACTAGATCAGATAGAGAAGAATGAAACATGATAACTTGTTCCAAGGCCT
>ML802657.1:372135-408970 GCA_009831015.1 Picea engelmannii | reverse complement strand
GGAAAATACTGACCTTCTAAACCATTTGAAGATTAACCATTAGCATTAATTGAATATATGTCATTCATGAAAATCTGAGGTAGCATTGCTAACAGCCACTAAAACAAATTTTCCTACACCATTTATGGAAAGCGATTCTTCAAGTAACACCGATACAACAAAGGGTGGCTGTAAGCCGCCATAGAAATAACAAGTTAGAAGTGCAGGAGCAGAGAAATGCAAACCCATGAGCAACTAGTATGATGTTCCCATGGTGGCATATTAGTAAACAAGGAGACACCATATGGCATAACAATGAAAATGCATTTACGTTGATGCCCACAAATCAGTTTAAACATGTAGAAATCTGCATCCCAAGATGAGCATGTCACGCATGTTTTTATCAAATTCTCACTCATGCTGGCTAATCAGGCTAATCAACCTACAATCAACAGGCCAAAACATTGGAGATACAATCATTCAAATGTACTTTAAATTAAAAGCCACTGGAATTAAAGAAATTTGCAGACTAAGATAGGTTTGGACAACATATAGGCTAATTATTGAAAATGTCAAAAAAACAGAGTTCGCATAAGTTGAAGCAGTTTAAAATACTAAGCTGAGCAGTAATCATGCACAAAAGTCCCTTTCAATAACACAAATTAAACAGCTAGAAATCCACCTTGCCACCTGAATCAGACAGCCTGACAACTGTATAAATGTATCAGCAATAAATCCTCATAGAAATAATGACAAATGCTAACAAGATCACATAAATCTCAAACATTGCTGAGTTGTAGGCTGCAGCATATTCAACATAATTCATAACAAGATTCATACCATATAAGCTAATTATTGAAAATGTCAAAAAAACAGAGTTTACATAAGTTGAAGCAGTTTAAAATACTCGCCTGAACAAGTAATCATGCAGAAAAGTCCGTTTCAGTAACACAAAGGAAACAGCTAGAAATCTAGCTTGCTACCTGAATCAACCGGTCTGACAACTGTATAAATGTACGGGCAATAATTCCTCATACGAAATAATGACAAATGCTAACATGATCACATAAATCTCAAACATTGCTGAGTTGTAGCATATTCAACATAACTATAAGAAGATTCATACAAAATAAGTAACATTTTGAGCAGTACGATTAAACGTTTGAGGAATGAGGTAACAATGGACTTTGGAAAAGCGAACTAAGATCTTCAGGGCAGCCTTCATGATCTGAGCATGTTATGCGCAAAATAAATCAATCTACAAAAGTTACCGAATTTTTAGTGCTCTTCAACACTGTTTTCAGCTCAATTACCCATTATATTTTGAGCTTGATGGTACTTTATCTCCATTCAGGAGACTCGATGGCCTCCTGTACGTACAAGACAATAATATTTGTTACATGCCAAATAACTTCTTCACCACAAAAGTGTGCATATTGGGATCAATTAGCCAATACTTCAATATTGTAACAGATTCAGAAATTATTGATTCACAAAAAGATCTCAGCTGAATCGACCGAACTGCTGCTGTTGAGTAGCAAAGCCTCCCTGGCCTGCACCCATTGTATAGTTCATTGCAAACCCTGTCCCAGTTCCTGATGGCATGCCCATGGGAGGTTGCATTCCTGTTCCAGGTATACCCATCCTTGGAGTCATTCCCATTTCAGGTCCCTTTGTCATACCCAAGCCAGCACCGGCACCCATAGCACTACCTGTTCCAATGCCCACACCTGTGCCATAAGAACCCATGCCTATGGCCGTGCCATAAGTACCCATCACGGGAGAAGCGGAAGGTGCTAACGTACTTGCACCTCCCCGACTGAAGCCTGAACCAGATCCCATGGGTTTTCCCATAGAGCCCATGAACGTTTTCTTCTCCTCTTCCTTCTTTTCCGACATACTAATGGAATCTAAATTGATGCCAATATTTGCCAGAGAATTGCTTTTTGCTGCAAAGTTAAGACAAGGAATTTCAAAATCAGTACCACAACAAGCTTCCGCAACTAGTATATGACTTCATTTTCTTGCAAAACCCAAAAGTTTTCATGATCATACTACATAACAAGTGTCTTTCTCGGTAAACTGTAAAAATCAATGGTGTTTCTTATGAGAGGAGTACATACGTGCAGCAATGTTTAAGTCAATTATGCCACGGCTTAATGTGTCAGCCCAGATTGACGACTTCGGTTGAAATTTTTCTTTCTGTGGCTGAGATTTAGCAGTGCCTGTAGTGCTTGAATTTTGAGCTTGTGCAGATTGTAAATGAGGTTTTTCCGATACTTGAGTTACTGCTGGAGCCAAAGGTTGTGTCTGAGTCTGAAACAAACTGGGAGGTTGTGAGGCCTGAACTGGAGGCACAGTAGTTCCAAAGGCACTGAATAAATTACCTTCAAAGGGATCTGCATTTCCAAAACCTGTTGGAGGATTGGAATTTGAAGACACAGCTCCAAATGCACCAGATCCTTCATTGATCCCAGAAGTCAGGGAAGATGTAAAAGATACTGCACTTGATGTTTGGGCAGCGAATAGATCTTCAGCCGATTGGAAAGGGGCATTGTATTGAGACTGACTAAAATTATCACCAGTAAGCTGTCATTTATTCAAAAAGCAACATAATCAGCTCTTCCAATTAATTAGATACACCAGTTGGCCTGGAATCTAAAGACTGTTTAACCCATGGAACCATTCAAGATGTAAAACACTTCTATAGAGATATCATTCAGAATATAAAACACTCTAATTGACCTGATTAAGGGAGTTGGTGGCTGATACTGAAGGGGCCACAAAAGTCGCATTAAAATTAGCATCTGCAAACAAATCTATCCCAGAGCTTGGACCACTCATAGCTACAGTAGTAGGAGCATTTGCCGCCTTTGGTGGAGGAGGTATTCCTTTCATGACATCAGTACGCCCTCCTATTGAAGGTTGGCCAAAAAAGTCGTCCTCTGTGAAAGTTGGAACAGTAGCAGCAGCTATCGATGGGAATGCAAGAAACAAAAATAAGTTTAATAAGTCACACAAGTATTTGATTAATAAACTAGCAGACCACAATGATAAAGAAAATAGTTGAACTAACAAAGGAAGTAATAATGATTGTGCACAGTTATCCAAATTTCTTCTCAAGTTGCCTAACACAAAACTTCACATAGGAACTCTGGATATATTTGACTACAAACCTTTACTAGTTAGATAACAATATAATACAATACAACCAAAGATGATTATAATTTATTTATTTATTTCAATCTTAAACCGAACATGATAACTAAAAGCTATCAAATGCATTCTGATAATCCTGATCAAATACCAGGAAAAGAGACAACTCTTCCATCTGTCACTGCCTCAGACATCAGCTAGCAGAGAAATTAACAGCTTAGTGATACTACATATAATAAACATCAAATCAAATGGTAAAGATTAGGAAAAAGATTTCAATTTCTCCATATAGATACAATAAAAATATTGTCATAATTTAATTTCATGAATCTTAAACTGAAGCTTATTAAATCAAATCATAAAACTAAGGAACAAGCTTTTGATTGCTAATTGTAAATAGGGTCAATAGCAAATACAATCTAATAATCTCATTGCAAAATCATAAACCAAATGGTAGCATAGGAGCTTCCCAAAATAATCTGAATCATAGTTTACTACATTTCTACATGTTTTCTTGTTTGAGTCAGGTAAGAAACAAAAACATGAAACAATTTACCAGCAGGTGATTAATGTGTTTGAAAAGTTTCAAAATCCAAACATAGACCCATATAGTACTACATAGGGACTCCACATAATTTCTCAAACTTGTAGTATTTCCTTGCCTTGGATGAGTCACACGAGCTCTTCCTTGTAAAAGGTTTGATACAATGTTCTGGGCCTGAATACATTACCTGACAATATCCTGACTCCCACCTTGCTTATTCCTCATATCAAAGACTTTCATGTCTTCCCATGCCTTCCTTTGGCTGACCATGAACATATAAGTTACCCTTAAGCCCCACCATCTTTCCCTCCCCTTCACTCTTCCATACCACATCAATATTGACTCTGACCCCTTATGTGACCAGTCATAATTCCAACGATTGACCCAACTCATCACAATCCAACTTCATCTACCCCCAGAACAAAAAGCCAAAAGTCTCGCACAAATATTTCTGGATGCTGCTTGGAATTCTTATACACACAACATATCCAGCTTTCGATGGATCAGCCCCATTGAATTTGTCCAATGAACAAATGGTTTAATGATAAGTGAAGCAACTCCATAAGCAGTTAAACATACCATGATTCATGGCCTTAAGCTAGTGCAGATCAACCAATGGAAATGTCACTTGTCTCCTAAGGCAGAAGAATGTAAATTTGTATATTGTCCAAGAGCTGAGCTTCTACAAGACTTGAGACATTTATCCAAAACTTTCTGCCAAACTTAGCTACCAAATAAATCTGACATCTCCATATCTGGCCCCAACATTTGGTTATTCCTTTGCCTCCAATCTCTACAATGTCTGTAACCAACCACCCAAACTACGCCTCACTTGAGACATGTCTTGTGATCATTTCACCCCTATAATTATCCTAACAGCAACCTGTAAACTTCAGACAAACAAAGCAAGAGATATTAAAGGCTTGCAATCAGAATTTCTGTCTGAACGTTAAATATCTGGCTTCAGCCATTGCAATTTTACTTAATAAAGTCATTTTCTCTAGTTTCCCACCATCTTTGACTGATGGGACTGAACACTCACACACACGCTGTTCTTCAATTTGTCGAGAAAAAAGTCAACTGTACGACTTGGTCATGCTGAAAACAAGAAACCCAAACTGGTCGCAACCTTAGTCACCTCATGGTCACAGAACTCAAACACAAACTCGAACCAGGTGACTAAGGACACAACTGGGTGACTTCAAGAGTAAAACATGCAGAAGCAAATGATTTATTAAGGAAGTGCATAAGCGATTTAAGAACAATTGTTCAAGTGAGTAAAGGAGCACAACAGAACCAAGAAAGTGCTCATGCAGAATTCACAGAAATAGTGTGTTCGCAAAGTACAGTAAATAGTGATAGGACTGGCGAAACAATACACAATAACAAAATGAGAGGTTAAGTGAAACTCTTAATGTGCTCAGAACAAAAGTGTGACTTATCTGTGTGCATATAAACTTAACAAACAACTAGAGTTACAGTTAAATTAGAAAATGTGAACCCAAAATTGCTCAAATGTACATACTATGGCTGGTACCCAAATGAGCTACAAAATTGGTGTGGATCAAAGTGCTGCGAAAACATTTCGACTCTCATTGTGAGAGAACGTTTGTAGGAGTTTGACCTCATAAAAAATACAATCTAAGAGAGAGAAGGAAAGCTTAACAAATGTGCATATCTGTGTAACTAGGAAACCCCAGGTGTTATGCTACTTTATGAGGTGATTCCTACTTATCTATCTTCTAACTTGCTTGTTTGGTTGCTTGATGATTTACAATTGTTATTGTTGCATATTTATGCAAAGTTCAAACTAAAGGGGGTAAAATTATCAAAAGGGGCAGTCCCTAACAGTCAGCCTCATGTGAATGAAGATCATCATCATCTTGCTCTTTGAAATCAGGTCAGTTGAGGCACGCAACGACTTGGTCAAGTTTGATCACCCATCTGATTAGGTGTGCAAACCCTCTATGCTGCGACATCTCTGCTGATTTGGTGCCATGGGGAATGAGTGCTAGAGACAGATTAATGGTGCACTAAAGATTAAGCAGTGGTCATGTTCACAAGGTTGGACACAACAATGGGCATGAATTGTCTGTGAGTCGAGGTAGCATGACCAGTCTTAGAATCCTAGCACGCAATTTTCTTGGTGCATTGAAGATTGAAAGAGGCTTGGCACATGGACGCACATATCATGGACCACTAATCTGTCTATCACCATATCTAACCCTGTCATGTGTTTTTTTCATTTGCTTAGTGTTTGTAGCTCGGACAAGTATTTCTGTAAGGGTGTCTACTTGCAGAAATCATCATTAAATGTATCCTATACTTTTCCTAGAAATCACTTTATTAATTTATTAATAAAGTGAATGTCTTTTTATAAAGTGACTTTTAAACTAATAAAGTGACTAAGTTAAAGTCACTTGATGATTTAATTAAAAGAGAGCCATTGATTTCACAATCTAATCTTGACCATTGAGATTAGATAAATCGCTCAAGACAAAAGTTAGAGGGTAAAGGAAAAGACAAAAGGATTTTTTTCATTTGACAAGTCACGTGAAGTGAAGAGGAAAAATCGGATCAGATTTTCCAGCTTGACGAGAAAAGAAAAATAGCAGCACGCTTCCCAAGGCAGGTCACATGCTTCCCGAGGCAGCACAAAAATCAAGGCAGCGTGTCTATTGAGGCAGCATGGAATTTGAGGCAACATGGAAATCAAGGCAGCACGTCTTTGAGGCAGCACAGTTTTCGAAACAGCACATCTTTTAAGGCAGCACGTCTTTGAGGCAGCACAGTTTTCGAGACAGCACATCTTTTAAGGCAGCACGGTTTTCGAGGCAACACATCTTTTGAGATAGCATGGATTTCGATGCAGCTGTATTTATTTCAGCATGTACGGATCCGTACAGATCTGTATGGACAACCTCAGTGATTGGAAGCACACAAATTGAGGCAGCATTGTGGTTCAAGTTTGCAGATTTGGTTTGTGGTTTTAATTTTTGAGAGCCATTTTCCCTGTGAAGGGAGCTCTTGTAAGTTCTGATGTTATTTGATGAAGAACTGATTTGGAAGAGCAGAAAAATTATTGTGTACTGTATGATTGTTTTTCTCATTTTTTCCTCTGCATGCAAGAGTTAATTATTTCAGCAAAGTATTTAGATCTGATCTGTTTACTTAGTTAGCTAATCTAGAGAAATTAACATGGTATCAGAGCTCTTGCTCTAAGAGAAAAGCAGATCTATTGTATTCAGTGCAGATCTCTTCAGCAGGTTAAAGGACAAAGCAGATCTATTGTGTTCAGTGCAGATCAGTCATGTCAGTAACAAGTGTGAAGTTTGAGCCTTGAGGATCGACTAGATGGGGCTTCAAATTTCTTGCCTTGGAAAGCAAGAATCTCAATGATCTTGAAGGAACGGGACTTGTGGGAAGTCGTGACCAACCCTTCTCCAGCTCCAGCACAAACCTTCAGGGGTACGCCAACAATGGTAGACCCAACAGTACAGGCAACATGGGATAAGGAGGATATAAAGGTGCAGAGGGTGATCCTTGAAGCCATCAAGGATCATCTAATCCTGCATATTGCAGAAAAGACCAAATCTAAGGAGATGCTTGATGCCCTTGTGTCACTCTTTCAAAGTGACAATATGAGTCGGAAGATGATCCTCAAAACCAAACTCAAAGAATGCAGAATGTCCACCTCAAACAATGTAACCAGCTACCTTATGAGGATCACACAGATCTGTGACCAGCTTGAAGCTGTAGGAGAAATAGTACTTGATGCAGAGTTAATGAATGTTGCTCTGAATGGGTTTTCCAAGGCTTGGGAACCATTCATCATGGGCATCTGTGCTAGAAAGAAACTCCCCAAGTGGGGGAGACTTTAAGATGACTGCATTCAAGAGGAGACTCATAAAGGGTCCAGATCTGGCAAGCAGGGAGGAGGTGCAGCAGATGAAAACTTAGCCTTGGTAAGCAAAACCAAGAAAGGAAAAGGAAAAGTTTCCCAGAAGGGTAACAATCAAGGAGAGGGACAACAATCTGGGCAGACGAGAGATATGAGAAAGATCAAATGCTATATCTGCCATAAGAATGGCCACTTCGCTTCTCAGTGTCCACAGAGAAAGAAAGGCAAAGGAAAGCCGCAGACAGTTGCAGAGACACAGTTGAGAGAACTTGCATCCAAGTTCGAGAATGATTGTGCATTCGTGTCTTGCCTTTCTACCAACACTACTCCCAACGGTGCATGTTACTTGGACAGTGGCGCATCCCGCCACATGAAAAAGGTTAGAGATCTGTTCAGTAGCTTTTCAGAGGATGACTCAGATATACACATTCAGCTTGGCGATAATACCAAGTATGTTGTGCAAGGTCAAGGGATAGTGTAGTGTCAGTTTGAGTCAGGGGGGTCCTTCGATGCACAGGAGGTACTCTATGTACCTGGCCTGAAGAAGAACCTCTTGTCCATCTCAGTCATGGAGGACAAAGGTTATGAGGTGAACTTATGGAAGGGGCAAGTGTTCATTCGCCCAGAGGGAGCCAGTCCAGACACTTCTATGAGGATTGGATTCCGGGATGGAAACCTTTTATACACTTCAGGGCCAGCCTGCACGAGCATTGTTGCAAACCAATGAGAGCTTGTGCAAACTATAGCACGGGAGGATGGGTCATCTCCATCACAAAGCTCTACCATTACTGAGGCAGATGGTCACTGGGCTTCCAGAATGCAATCTGGACCAGTAGGGGGTGTGCAAAGGTTGCGCACTTGGCAAGAATGTCAAGGAAGCCTTTCCTAGCAACGAGACTCGATCTAAGGGCATCTTGGATCTTATCCATTCAGACGTTCGAGGGCCTATGTCAGTAGCTTCAGTGAAGGGAGCATCCTACTATGTGACCTTCATTGATGACTTCTCCAAGAAGACCTAGATCTACTACATGAAGACCAAAGATAAGGTCTTCAATCACTTCCAAGCCTTCAAAGATCAGGTAGAGAACATGACAGGAAGGAAGATCAAAGTGTTGAGGATAGATAATGGGGGTGAGTTCACCTCTACAGTGTTCAATGATTTCTGCAAGGAGGCAGGGATCAAGAGGGAGAAGACAGTGACCTACAACCCGCAACAGAATGGGGTTGCAGAGAGGAAGAACAGGTTTATCATCAATGCGGTGAAGGCCATGATAAATGACCAAAGTTTGCCTATATTTCTCTGGGCAGAGGCCTACAATACAGCTGTGTATTTACAGAACAAGATCCCACACCGGATACTGGCGGGTAAACACCGAAGGCGACATTCTCAGGCAGCAGACCTGAGATAGGACATCTCGGGATTTTTGGTTGTCCAGTCTACATCCACATTCCTGTGGAGAAGAGGACAAAGTTGCACCCCTCGGGGGAGGGGCATTTTGGTGGGGTACAATGAGGATTTGAAGGCCTACAAAGTGTTCTTTCCAAATCAACGCAAGACAGTGGTGAGCCGAGATGTCAAGTTCGAGGAAAACTTGGCATCTAGGAAATCTCAATACCTACCAGCAGTTGCAGAGGGGCCATGGGAGGTGGGCCCAAAGGATGAGCCGAGAGCAGAGACTTCCAGTGCATGGAGCCAAACTCCAATGGCGGTGGAGGACCAATCGGCCCTTTTGACTTTGGTCGGGAGGCCCAGGTGGTTTGAGCAGAGCTTGTGGGATGCTCGAGAGCATGTTGAGCCTCCCAGGTCCACATTTAGGGAGAGCATTACTCTGTAGAAATTTCCATAGTATATGGCTTTGATGACCAGCATCATAGACTCAGATCCCTCCATCTTTGAGGAAGCATCCAGCCAGCAAGTGTGGAGAGATGCCATGGTGGAGGAGCACAACTCCATCATGAGGAATGATGTCTGGGAGATTGCGTCGAGACCAAAGGGGAAGTCAATTGTGACTTCCAAGTGGCTTTACAAGGTAAATCATGCAGCAGATCGCAGTGTGGAGAAGTACAAGGCCAGATTTGTGGCTCGAGGGTTTTCTCAGAGAGAGGGAGTAGACTACGAGGAGACTTTTGCTCATGTAGCCAGATACTCCTCTATTTGAGCAATTATCTCTATAGCTTCTGAGATGGGATGGAGAATCTATCAAATAGATATGAAGACCGCCTTCCTCAACAGCATCATTGAGGAAGAGGTCTACATTGAGCAACCACAGGGGTTTGAGGTCCATGACAGGGAGACACATGTATGCAGGCTTAAGAAAGCCCTGTATCGACTCAATCAGGCACCCAAAGCTTGGTACTCCAGGATCGACAGTTATCTACATGGCATGGGCTTCACCAAGAGTGAGGCAGATCCCAACCTATACTTCTTGTTGGTTGGATCTGAGATCCTCATCTTGGTGTTGTATGTGGATGATCTCATTCTAACAGGTGCTGAGAGTTTGATTGCAGGTGCAAGTCAAATCTAGCGTCAGAATTTTAGATGAAGGACGTCGGGCCGATGCATTATTTTCTGGGACTTAAGGTTTGGCAACGATCGAGCGATATCTTCCTCAGCCAAGGGAAGTACACTTTAGAGATCCTGAAGAGATTCAGGATGCAGGATAGCAAATCGATGGCCACTTTGATGGTGACCAACTTGAAGAAGATTGATTCTTCAGTTTCAGAGTTGGCGGACTCCAAACAGTACATGCAGTTGATTGGCTCGTTGATGTATCTGGTCAACATTCGACCAAATATTTGTTTTGGTGTCAACACCTTGAGCCAGTTCATGGTGGAGCTGAGGGAGGTTCATTGGGTGGCAGCAAAGCACGTGCTCAGATACTTGCAGGGCACAGTAGGATATGGAATGCAATACCTTGGTAGAGATGGTGTGAGGTTGTAGGGGTTCTCTAATTCAGATTGGGTAGGCAGTGATACATATCGGAAGAGCACTTCTGGGTGTTGATTCAGTTTGGGGTCTATTAGCATGAATTTCTACCCTCCAATCTGAGTTGATATATGTGTTAGGACAATGGTAAAATCTTAGCTAATTAAAGGAGTAATGGCCCCAAATTGTCATTGGCCAAACCCCTATCCGTTTGGGCTAGTGCCTGCTAGCCTCTAGGGGGATTCCCTAGGCACAATGAAGCACCTTGTTGTTGTCTTTAAGTTTGATTTCTGCGTAAAAAACCTACAAAACAGCATGTTGTTTGTCTTGGACAACGTGTAAAAGCAATCCAAAACGATGAGGAAAAACAATATTCTACGCTTGGAGGGAACCTGCAGGGTTAGCACAATGATAATAGACTAGAAAGAAGAAGAAAACTATTCAAAAGATAAGAAATAACCACAATGAACAAGTCAGAAAATGACAAATCAGATCACAAATTTACCATAGTACCGCCAAGAAAAGAGGTTTGAAGACAAACACACATTTCTATATTGATTAGGCTTACAAGAGAGTTGATTGCGCCACACTTGGCAAGTCTAGAACCGGTACAATGACTGCTTTGCTCAAAGAAGAGCCACTAGACTAGAGAAGAAGAGAGAGGAGAATGAGAAAGACACTATGCTACTACTGCAACGAACCGACCAATAACCAATGACAAGCATCCAATATATAGCCAGTGAGGTCACATATCCCAAGGGAGGAAGAGAGGACGCATGAGAGGTTAAGTTTGGAGTCCAAGTGTATGTGGGAGAGAAGTAGGTAAAAAGTGTGAGTTCGCATGGAGTTAATGCGCATGAAGAGAGGAGAAGGAATGTGCCCTATAGGTTAGGGAAGCATGAAAGTGAGTGAATGGTGAGTTAAGTGTGAGAAAAAGGGGTAGGTAAGGTGCACGGGTGCATGAGAGAGGCTAAAAATAACTGCAAATCCGAGTGACTAAGACATGCTGAGAGACAAGTGGATTTTAACTAGGGAATGCGTCCACATGCAGGAGAGAAGAGAGGGCGCATTTAGGGAGAGAGGAGATGTGAAGTGTGAGTGAGAAAAGCGCCCAAGTCAACTAGAGTGCGAGTGGTAAGTGGAAGCCAAAATTTGTTGCCAACACATGACTTGATGTTCAGTTAACTCTAGTATGAGGAAGATTATACGGCTAAACTCATGCGACCCCCTTCCTAATTATTAATTATTCATCACATGCTCGAATATTCGAAATATGCACCGCACCCTGTGCTTAGGTGGATGCCACGTCATTCTGTAGAGCTGCCACATGTCGACCTTTGGGGGTGCCACTTGGCACTGCATGGGTGATGGTTGGACCTGCTAAATATAAAAACTTCTAAAAACAGAATCTCGCTCCTAAATTTTAGGAAACTGTCCACATCATCCAAGATAACTGGGAGGCCACCGCCACATGTCACTGTCTAAAAATACATTGTTAAAAATAGAAAGTCGTTTGAATACCCTTGACTTTATACTCATTGATCTTGTCCTTCCGCAAGGGATCCGAATATGTAATCAGAACAGAGATGTGAGCCCTGATGCTCAACCTGCTAAAAATAGTAAATTGGGCCACATCATCCCTGAAAAGATCCAAAAGACTCTAGATGTCTCAAGGATCAACATTGTGCTTGCAGAATCTGAATCTGGGGTCTAGAGCAAAACCTGCTAAAAAAAATAATCCTGCATGTCACCCGGAAAAGTGTCATCAGGTCTAGAATCCTGCAAGGACTCATATTGTATGCTCAGAACTGCCCCAAACTGTCAAGAGACCCACTCAAACTGTGTCTCCTAAAAAATAGCAACACATGTTGTGTGTATACATCTCTCTCAAAATGCATGGAAACTAAGTCAACTCTAACACTGAACCAAGCAACCATGTATCAATCATGTACCTACCTCATGTGGGAACCAACCTCCTACTCAACATAAGTGCTAAACTCTGGGAAAATCTCAGTTTGCTGGCCAAAATACTGCATGCTGGCTCTTAACACTCAAGATTTTGAAGGGTGAAAATCTCGGGGTTAACAGGGTCAATAGTCATTTCCAGATTCAGCAGGAAGCAGACTTCAGTAGCACTAAGTTCAGCAGAGGCAGAGTACATGGCGACCAGTCTAGCTAGTTGTGAATTCATCTGGCTTCGCAAGCTACTCAAAGGATTGTTTGGTCAAGAGCTTGAGCCGACAGTGATCCACTGTGATAACCATAGTTGCATCAAACTCGAGGAGAATCCAGTGTTTCACAACAGGTCAAAGCACATTGAGATCATGTACCACTTCATCAAAGACAGGGTGTAGAATTGAGCAGTTCAGCTCCAATATATTCTTACAGAGGAGCAGTTGGCAAACATTTTCACCAAGCCCTTGGTCAAGGGCAATTCATCTTTTTCAGAGACAAGCTTGGAGTGGTGGAGAATACCTTCCTCGCTAAGAGGTAGTGTTAGTGTTTGTAGCTCGGACAAGTATTTTCGCAAGGGTATCTACTTGCAGAAATCGTCATTAAATGTATCATATACTTTTCCTAGAATTCACTTAAATTTATTAATAAAGTGTGTGTTTTTTTATAAAGTGACTTTAGGTAAATTGCTCAAGACAAAAGACAGAAAGGGTAAAGGAAAAGAAACAAGGATTTTTTTTCATTTCACAAGTCACGTGAGGTGAAGAGGAAAAATCAGATCTGATTTTTCAGCTTGGCAAGAAAAGAAAACCAGCAGCACACTTCCTGAGGCAGTACGGAAATCGAGGCAACACGAAATTCAAGGCAACACATCTTTTGAGGCAGCATGGAAATCGAGGTAGCACGTCTTTTGAGGCAGCACAGATTTCAAGGCAGCACGTCTTTTGAGTTAGCATGGTTTTTGAGGCAACATATCTTTTGAGACAACATGGATTTCAAGGCAGCTGCATTTATTGCAGCATGTACGGATCCATACAGATCTATACCAACAGCCTCAGTGAGTGGCAACACACAAATCGAGGCAGCGTTGCGGTTCAAGTTTGCAGATTTGGTTTGTGGTTTTAATTTCTTAGAGCCATTTTCCCTGTGAAGGGAGCTCTTGTAAGTTCTGATTTTATTTGATAAAGAATTGATTTGGAAGAACAGAAAAATTATTGTGTATTGTGTGACTGTTTTTCTCATTTTTTCTGCTGCATACAAGAGTTAATTATTTCAGCAAAGTATTTAGATCTGATCTGTTTACTTAGTTAGCTGATCTAGAGAAATTAACACCTCTAACCTCTATAAACTATAATCAATAATGTTCCTCACCAACCACCCAATCTATGGCCCTCTCAACTAATGCCTTGTGATCTTTCAATCTATTATGCTTAACTAAATATATAAATCCATTTGCACCCATTTTTTTGTAGGCCCTAATGAATATTCTTCCTTGGAAAATGTGAAGACTAGAATAAACAAAAACCATATCTTCAGCCTTTTTGGTGCCTAACTTATTATGCTTAACTAAATAAATAAATCCAAAGTGTCCTACTTCCTCTCTACTACTAGAGAGCTTGCCACTTGTGGTCAAAGGCCATGAACAACAAGTGCTTGCAACTCTTCAATACTTGCACCATGAATAATCCACCATGGTACAAGTTGGAACACCCTCCTATCATCAATGTTGTTATGTCAAACAAGTCCCCTTGTCTACAAAGAAACTTAGAAAACTATGTCAAATATGTGCTCTCTCAACAAGATATGAAAATATTTTACTAATGGTCACCTTCATTCCCATTGTCACCTCCTTATCCTTATGTAGGAGCTTCCTTTTTTTGGAGATAAAGCATAAGCTCCTCATTGGTGACCGTAAAATTTTGGAGTCAAAGCATGCACCAAAATATGTATGTGCACCTTGAACACGTTACACATGTTAATGGAAATGGCCTTCACTTGATCTATTGATTGTTGGATAACTAGCGTAGATCCATCTTAACTCCAAATTTATCATGCACCAAATTTATCATGCACCGAGAGGCATCAAATCCCTTGAGGTGCAAATCTTTCTTTAAGCTTTGTTCAGTGCTTTAAAAAAAGGTTTGCACCTCGAGGGATTTGATGCCTCTCGGAGAAAGATAGATCCGTAGTTAAGGGATTTGATGCCTCTCAGTGCATGATAGGTCCGGAGTTAAGATGGATCTACGTTGGTTCTTAAGATATATATATATATATATATATATGCCACCTGTCAACTCCATGTTGGATATTAGAAGGAATTACACATCCATCTCCCTCATACTCAACAATGCACCATTCAAATGTTTTAATCATAAGAAAACTTTTCTAATTTCAATTGTTATATATATATATATATATATATATGAAATATTTTATTTATGCCACATGTTCCACATAGAAATATTTTTATTTTGTTATTAATATTATTTAAAATGCCACATGTAAGCTCCATATTAAACATTGAAGGAATTACACATCTCCGTCATACTGGGAAGTAGAAAGCGTCTATCCTTGGAATAAGAAACACTTACTTTCAGTTACTTTATATCTCTCTTAAGGTGGAAAATGTTTTACTTTTTTTCCCTTGGAAAAAATCGTAAATTTTTCATTAACAAAAACTTTACATTCTGTATAATACATGTTGGTGCATGTATTTAGCCTGCAAGCTTGAACAGTTAAAAAACAGATCGGCCCTATGGAGAGGGACCAATAATAACAATAGCCCCAAAAAATGATTGACTGCATAAACAAGCCCCCCATGGGCCTGTTTGTAGCCATTTTCCGACCACCTCCCAAATACATAAAAAAAAGTACACGGATTGGGACTAAAAAAATTAGTCCCTGTACCGATACCAACCCGAGTGATCGAATCTGTGAGTTGTCTCCTGTCTGAGAAGGGTAATAGAATCATCCAATTACAACCAGTATATAATATTATAAACTGACATATCAAAACATAAACAGTAAGGATAACCAGTACAAAATTGATGTTGCAGAAGAAAACAGTTTAAAATCTTATGGAGAATTTTCTGCCATGTCCAAAGGCTCAATGAAAGGCCCGTGGAAGTACTCATAATGAGTACGTTCTTTTTCTTCTATAATCATCCATCTCCCAAAATCCAGTTGTACACGCTCCTTAGAGAGGTTATCTACCACTTTATTATGTTCCCTGTAAACATGTTGTATAGAAGCAGAATCAAAGGTGTCCAAAATCCTGAATACTTCTTCAAGCAAAGAAAGCAACTGAATATTATGACATTTCTGAGTTTTCCTGGTCCAATTTATAACTATCATTGAGTCCCCAAATATCTACAAAGTCTTCACTCCCTTTTCACCCGCAAACAGGAGAAGTAGTTTTAGGGACATTAGTTCAGCATAATTGTTAGTCCTGGATCCCAATCCCATTTTCAATTTAAAAGAGTGGGCATCTGATAAATGGAGCACTGCTCCTCCTCCACATTGGACATTGTTATTTTGTAAGGCTAGATCAAATTAGACCCAAGCTCTCGAAAAATCCACATGTTCTTTTTGAACAAACCTTACAGATGCAGTCCCTTTGTCCTTGGGAAAATGAGAGGGGATGCTTAGCCCCTGAGCTGCAATAATATCCGGGATGGAGTTTCTATCTTGAAAAATAGAAGCATTTCTAGCTAACCAAGCTCCCCAGATAATGAGTAACGGAAGGGCCTTGATATTCTGGTTTGTTTCCTTTACGCTCCATGTCTTCCAAGCCTCCTCCACCGAATGCCCTTGCCAAGTACATTCTTGCCCCAGAGATCTGGCACATTCTATCCAGATCTGTTTCACAAATGGACAGAAAAGAAATAAATGAGGGATCGATTCTTCATCGTTCTTACATAGGAAGCACCAACCTGATCCCTCCACGTTTCGGCATTTCATTCTATCCCATGTAGGAATCTTGTCTGCAATCACACACCACATAAAGAGTCGTGCCTTTAAGGGACACTTGAGCTTCCATAGAACCCTCCACCAACATAAGGGCTCTCTGTGATGCAAGTCAATATTTAGCTGAATATAACCCAGCTTGGGAGTATAGCTACCATGGGGCACATGTTGCCAGACCAATTCGTCTTCCCTTTCCAAAATTCACATATGGGCAGATTTTAGTGCTCTGGTATAAGTTGTCCATTGAACAGAGAAAGCTTCGTCTAAGCCCACCCGCCTGTAATCCTTTCATTCCTGGCTCCAAATGGTAGTGCGTCCTTGGTCAGCTACCTGGTTGATGTAATATAATCCGTTTGCATGCAGCTTTCATATTAACTCATTAGGTAGAAGATGGGAGACCCCACTGCCAGGCCAAGGATCAGTTCCAATTCGGATCTTTGTGCCATTTCCTACTTTCCAAGCAAGACCTTCTTCAACCACCAGGAACGATTTCAAGACCGCTTTCCAAATTATTGAGCAGTTCAAAGTATCTTTTTTTGCTCTTCTAATCCATTCATCTATCATATCCGGCTGAATATAGTTTTTCACAACATTTGTCCAAAGGTTCTTTGACATGATCAACTTCCAACCCGATTTTGCCACCAGGGCCTTGGAGAAAAGAAAAATGTTTTTTAAACCCCATCCGCCCAACGCTTTGGAGACAGCCAACACTTCCCATCTTACCCAAGGTAGTACGAATTGTTCATGATTGCCAGCGCACAAAAATTTGAACTTGATCCTTCGTATTTTTTGAAGCACTCCCTTAGGTATCCATGCCAAAGACATCCAATATATAGGAATTGCTTCCAACACAGACTTCACCAGTACCAGCCTTCCCACCCTAGAAAGCCATCTAAAGCTCCGCACTTTTAACCTCTTTTCTAGTTTTTCCATCATCCACTGCCAATCCTCCTTATAGCAATTTGGCTTCAAATGAAAGCCAAGATATTTTAGACCTGCATCCAAAACCTTTTAATCGTAAGGGAACAAGCCTCTATAATAGAGAATCTCTGCTTCCTCCATCTTATGGACCGAGAGGGTAGATTTCCTCTCATTTATCTACATTCCCATCGCTTGGCCAAAAAGTCCCATAATGTTGTTCAGAGAATCTACATCCCTCCTAGAGCCACTGCAAAAAAAGAGCACATCGTCCACAAAGAGTAGATGTGTTATCCTTAAAGTGGGGGAGATAGTTATGCCTTGAAGGTCCCCTCTGCTTTTTGCATCTGCAATAGCCCTGCTCAGTCCTTCCGCCACTAGAAGAAAAAGAAGGGGAGAAGGGAGACACCCATGTCTGAGTCCACGTCTAGGATGGAAGAAAGGGGAGGCAACCCCATCGATGAGGACCGCAAAAGAGGACTTCAAACCCCGGTTGAGTAAGTAAGAGTCTGATATATAGCCAGCTTACCCTGTCAAATGGCTTGGATAGGTCTATTTTTAGCACAACCCCCTTAAGATTCCTTGTTTTCATACTATATATAGTTTCTTGGGCCACCCTGATGGCTTCATGAATTTGTCTTCCCTCCAGAAGACCAAATTGCTCCCTTGAGATATTTTTAGAGAGGATATACTTTATTCTTCTGGCAATAATCTTTGATACCACCATGTAGATATACTTACACAGGGATATCAATCTGAAATCCTCCAGACAGCGGAGGTCATCTGTCCTAGGGATAAGGGCTAAGAAGGTGGCATTGAGCAGGGCATGTATGTGTCCTTCCTTGCGAGACTCCTCCACCAGCTTTAAAATATCCAAGCCAATAAGATCATAGAACCCAATAAAAAATTCAACTGTCCACCCATCCGGCCCTGGGATTTTGTCTTTTTGAAAACTATGGAGTACCAACTTCAGCTCATCTTCAGTGACCTCGACCATGAGGGCTCAATTATCATCCTCGTTGACAAAACTGGGGAAGAAGAGAGCCATTCTTACAATCTCTGCTATGGAGGCCTACTCATCTTTCTTGAACAGATTCTGAAAATCTGCCTTCCCAAGTTGTGCCATCCCTTCAAAAGAGGAGACTTTCCTACCCACACTGTGAAGGAGATGCCATATAGTATTTGAGTCTTTTCTGCCTTTTGCAAATGCCTGAAAAAAATTTGTGTTTTCATCCCCACACTGCAGCCACAATGCCCTGCTCTTTAGACACCACATTGCTTCCCTCTCTTCCAATAATTGTCTTCTTCGCTTTTCAAGATTCAACAAAGCTTCTTTGGATTCAGGATTTGTGAAGCCCCCTCCTTCAGAATTGTAGGTTTCATGTAGGGTTGTTTCAACAACATGTAGTTCTTGCTCATCTCTTTTGCGTTTTAGTTGAGCCCACTCAATCGTAGCCTTTTTAACCTTTTTAAATTTTCTGCAAATTGTACCCTAGCAAGGATACATGCTCCTCAATCATAGGGTACCCAATGCTTCTTGACTACTTCTATGAAATCCTCCTCCTTTAACCAGGCCAAATTAAATTTAAAAGGGCTCGCTGGTTTTTTTGCATCTCCTGTTAATTCCATTAGAATCGGGAGGTAGTCTGACTCAACTCCATTGCCCACCCATTGCCTTATGTGGAGGGGGATTTCTACTAAATTTTCAGATACCAGAAAGCGATCAATCCTTTTGGAAATCCGGTCTTCTCCAACCCTCTTATTCCTCCAAGTGGGTATGAGCTTTATCGAGGCAACATCAAACATCTTTTTATCACCCAAAATATAGGTAAAAAATCCGTTAAGGGATCAGGTCTCGCCCTGGCCGCCCAAGACACTACAGACCCCATAGAGAAGTTCAGATCTCCCCATAAAATAAGGTTGTTTCACTGCATAAAAGCCTTGTTTAGGAGGGATTACTAGAAAGGGACGCAACCAAGTTCGTCCCATACACATTGATGATTGTAAAGTCCATGCCTAAATCCTTCAACAGAACCCTCACCCCAATGCCTGACTCTAAACCCGAGGAACTCTTTAATTTTATTGATCTGGTGTTCCATCCAAGAGCCAACCCCC
This sequence comes from Picea engelmannii, assembly GCA_009831015.1. Classification (NCBI taxonomy): domain Eukaryota; kingdom Viridiplantae; phylum Streptophyta; class Pinopsida; order Pinales; family Pinaceae; genus Picea; species Picea engelmannii. The sequence goes on along the minus strand of ML802657.1, from coordinate 389,512 downwards.
CAGACCATCCCCTTGCATCAGCACCAATAAAACTCCATTGTTTAAATAGGGACTCCATAGCAGCCGTGATGGTTGATTTCTCTCCTAGTGTTTCCTGGAAGAGCATAACATCAAGCTAGTTGGTCTCCACTAGCCTTTGGAGAGCAATTTTTTTCAAGCGGCCAGCTACCCCTCTGCAACTAAAGGAGATCAGCTTCATATTGGTCCCCTTGCCAGGGCGTTCGATGCTCTAAGTGCCCCATAGATAGATAATTGGCGACTTGTTGCCATGTCCATTAAAGCCTTGTTCTTGGCCCTCGAGAGATGGGATTTTTTCCCTCGTCCTTTTCCCACAGTAGGGATTGTCGAGTTTTTCCCCAATCCCTCCCTTCTTCTAGAGGGTTCTCCCCCCACCGTGATAGGCCTATTCCAAAGATGATAGATTATGGCATCATCCTCCGAATCCTTGGTGGACACAGTCTTAGCAAATACAATAGAAAGGGACTACGAGGGCTTTTCTAGACCTAGGGAGCAATCGACAATAGCAGGGACCAAGAGGAGCAAAGGAGAAGGGACCCGATAACCCAGCGGGGAAAGGGACCCCCCAGACCACCCCCTTGCATCAGCACCAATAAAACTCCACTGTTTAAATAGGGACTCCATAGCGGCCGTGATGGTTGATTTCTCTCCTAGTGTTTCCTGGAAGAGCATAACATCAAGCTAGTTGGTCTCCACTAGCCTTTGGAGAGCAATTTTTTTCAAGCAGCCAGCTACCCCTCTACAACTGAAGGAGATCAGCTTCATATTGGTCCCCTTGCCAGGGCGTTCGATGCTCTAAGTGCCCCATAGATAGATAACTGGGGACTTGTTGCCATGTCCATTAAAGCCTTGTTCTTGGCCCTCGAAAGATGGGATTTTTTCCCTCGTCCTTTTCTCACAGTAGGGATTGTCGAGTTTTTCCCCAATCCCTCCCTTCTTCTAGAGGGTTCTTCCCCCACCGTGATAGGCCTATTCCAAAGATGATAGATTATGGCATCATCCTCTGAATCCTTGGTGGACACAGACTCAGCAAATACAATAGAAAGGGACTCCAAGGGATTTTCTAGACCTAGGGAGCAATCAGCAATAGCAGGGACGAGGAGGAGAAAAGGAAAAGGGACCCGATAACCCAGCGGGGAAAGGGACCCCCTAGACCACCCCCTTGCATCAGCACCAATAAAACTCCATTGTTTAAATAGGGACTCCATAGCAGCCGTGACGGTTGATTTCTCTCCTAGTATTTCCTGGAAGAGCATAACATCAAGCTAGTTGGTCTCCACTAGCCTTTGGAGAGCAATTTTTTTCAAGCAGCCAGCTACCCCTCTGCAACTGAAGGAGATCAGCTTCATATTGGTCCCCTTGCCAGGGCATTCGATGCTCTAAGTGCCCCATAGCTAGATAACTAGCGACTTGCTGCCATGTCCATTAAAGCCTTGTTCTTGGCCCTCAAGAGATGGGATTTTTTCCCTCGTCCTTTTCCCACAGTAGGGATTGTCGAGTTTTTCCCCAATCCCTCCCTTCTTCTAGAGGGTTCTCCCCGCGCGGTGATAGGCCTATTCCAAAGATGATAGATTATGGCATCGTCCTCCGAATCCTTGGTGGACACAGTCTCAACAAATACAATAGAAAGGGACTCCGAGGGCTTTTCTAGACCTAGGGAGCAATCGGCAATAGCAGGGACCAAGAGGAGAAAAGGATAAGGGACCCGATAACCCAACGAGGAAAGGGTGATTATTGAGAGTTTCTAACCGGTCTTTGCTCGGTTGAGATGTTGCAAGTGTGTCGTTCAATGTTGGAAACTCCACAATGTCGACTAGCGTCGTTGGAATTTCAAGCTCTGTTGTCTCTTAATTGTCTTCTATCCCCCGGGGTGGCCTTCTAACAATTGTCTTATGTCTCCTCCTGAAGCCTCTTTCTTCTCCTCTGTATTCCTACTTGTCGCCCTTTTTTTATTTTGCCTGGCTTGAGAGCTCCCACCTTGCCCGTGAAATGGTAGATGGCACTAGTTGGCCACATGTCCATGAGCGTGACAGCATCGGCACCGAAATGGGATACCCTCATAATCCAATTTCTCGGAGAAGTCCTTTCCTCCAATTGTTAAGTTCATCTCTTCCGCCAATCCACCTCTTAAGTCCAGAGAAACCAGTATTCTAACCACTGACATTGCATCCGTTGTCTAGAACGATAGATCCGCCTCCAAAAAGGTCCCCAGCGCATTCCCCAAAGCGCGGAATCCTGCCTCCATCCAAAGTTGAACCAGGAGACCCGGAAAACGCACCCATATGGATACCACATCCATCCTTTCTTTATTGGCGTCGAAGATAAGCATCCATATTTTGAGCAGCATTGGTGTAGAATCCAAACTCCATGAGATTTTAAGGACCTTCTCGACGTCCTTCGTCTTTGCAAATTTTAACAAGATCCATCCCTTGCCCAGGGTTTTGACAGTAGGCAACTTCTCCAAGGTATTTGACCAAGCTTTTTCCACCCATTCATTAATAAATTTTGCACTAAAACTTCTACCTCTTGCCTTGCCTACCACAACCAAGTTTGCCAATTCCAACACTTGGTCCATTGTGATATCGTCTCCTAGAACGAGGTTTACTACCTTGGTCATTCATCTAATACACTTTGGTTTTTTCCTTTGCTTCGTTGGCTGAGTAGCTACCACCTCTGGTCCAATATATTTTGGCACTAATTCCTTTCCTCTAGGGCTTGCGGGTGCTTGGGTTTTGGCCCCCGCCTCCCCATTGTTACTGTGCCGAGGAGATAGAAAATCTCTGCTTCCTCCATATTATGGACCGAGAGGGTAGATTTCCTCTCATTTATCTGCATTCCGGGCAGGTACACTTCTGGTTATCTTTATCTTTATCTTTGTTGGTTGTTTAGCCGAACCTTCTGATCGATGGTGATTTGTGAGGGGGAAAAACTCTACTTAGTCATAATCCTTTGCCTTCTCAAAACCCCAAGTCACCTGGGACGTCTCCCCTGGGCCTACCACACTAAAAAGAAAGAGCTATCTTATCGAGGTGGCAGTGGTAGGATAGTCTCCAATTTCGCCAGTTTGCCTTTCTTTCACCTAGACTTTACTTCCAAATACAAACTGTGCGATAACATTTTGGCGCCGTTGTCGGGGAACACTGAGTCAATTCTCCTCAAAGACGACACTTTTTCGGTAAGTCTTTCCTCAAGAGTCTTTATCTTACAAGCTTACCTGGCGACTCCACTGAGGGTGATTTCCCTTATCTTTTTTATAATTTCAAGCAAATTATCTGGCGACTCCACAAACCACAAGGAGGTACAATAACCCTCCTCAGTCCTTTAGAAGAAAGCCTCCCCAAAACTCTCATGTAGTAAAATCACTTTTCGGAGGGAGTCTTCCTTTAAACACAATGTCTAGCACAGCAACTCAGACCAATGCACCGAACCCAGCCAATAACCAAAGACAATGGTCATCCAGTCTCTTCAAGCCGCTAGACATGTCAGCTATACCAGGCTACCCTAGGCAAATGCCACCCAAGTATGAGAAGTGGTTGCCTAAGTTTACCGCTATTGATGCAATCAGTGCCGAAGAGCATATGAGCAATTTTGGGCGTTTTTTCAGCTTCACCCCGTTAGTGATGATGCTGAAGACCTAGTCATGAAACTGTTCTCTGCTACCCTCCTTGATGCTTCAAGATGTTGGTATCACAATCTTCCCGATGGCAGTATTAAGACCATGGATAAATTAGAAAAGGCATTTCTCAAGAGATGGAGTATCAAAGAAGACCCCAACATGCTGTTAACTAGGCTGAATTCCCTTTGGAAGCATGAGAATGAGACCATTCGAGAGTTCCACACTAGGTTTGAAACCCTGTTGCAGAAGATCCTTGTGAGCCATCATCCGACCAACAATTTCCTTGTTTATATCTACACCAAAGCTTTCATTGGTCAACTAGGGTATCTCCTCAGGGATAAAAACCCCCAAACAATCCAAGAAGCTCAAGAATTAGCTACAAAGATTGAAAGCAACCTCCACTCATCCAAGATTGAGCCTTTCTCAAACCCAAGGGGAAAAATAGACATTAAACCCAAGATAGTCCACAACGCTGAGCCTTCCTCAGATATATGCGCCAGCCTAGCAAATTTGCAAACGACCATGGATGGCATGATGAAAAATCAAGAGCTAATGATGAATAGGATTGTCAACCTGGAAAGAGCCCAGAGCCAAGCACCAAGGGTCCCATACATAGGCCAATTCCAAAAAGGGAATCAAATCTATAAACCGAAGAATGATCAAGAGGTTCCTAATACTTTAGCTCCTACAAATGTCGTGGATGAAAATCCTTGGTGTTTGCAGTGTAGTGAAGCACATTGGGAACATGAGTGTCCCTACAACAATGGAGGCCATGACCAAGTAAACAATGTGGGCCATATTATAGAAGGCCCCCAGATTTGCCTAAATATCACTCCTGAGGAACATCGAGAGGCCATAAAAGAAACAGCCAAGAAGGCTAGGATGGAAGTGATAAACAACTTAGACCAGGAATCGAAAGAGAAGTTGAAAAAACAAGAATTTCAGGTGTATAGACGAAAGAAGCTAAACCAACCTATCTCTATCGTTCTTGCAATAACTCAAACAAAACCTCCACCCTTTGACATTCTCCTTCCTAAGGCACCCAAAACCGAGAGGGTGGATTTAAACTTTGATTTCGAAGGGGCACTATCCAAGATGCACGTAACTATCCCTCTAAGAGAAGTCATTAAGGTACCATCTGTTAAGGAAAGGTTTGATAATTTCTTCAAGGGATCAGATGGACCAATGGACCCTCCTATCATGTTACGAGATGATCACTTTAGGGTCCAGTATGATGAACACCCGTCCTTTTTCATGACCTTGTTGATGAATAACAGTTGCATGCCAGTGCCAATATGATGTCTCTCAAGGTCATGCAACAAATAGGCTTAAAAGTCACACGACCTTACAGGAATGTGTGTGGTTTTGAATCCAGAGCCATACTCACAGATGGGGTAATTGAAAATGTGGAAGTTTGCCTTAAAGAATACCCTGAGAGAATAATCCACATTGACATAGTAGTAGTAGACGTCCCAGATGTGTGGGGGATGTTGTTGTCTAGGAAATTTGCCTCAAAGTTGGGAGGTGTTGACCACCTCTTCAACTAGGGGGTCAACTCCATGTACCATGAAGATATGCATCATCAGATGCAAACATGTCGAAGACTAATTGGTTCTACAGGGCATTTTTTGCTCCAGCACACAGTTTTGTAAGCGGGATTTCCGCACCCCTGCGCGGGTTTATAATGTAATAGGTCTACATGGAGCATGTTAGGTCAGTTGCCTTAGGGTTTCTTCATTAGGAGAGTTCCTTTCACTAAGTGTTTTTTATCCTCAGAAGGTTAATGTGGCCTAACCAGCCAGGTTAATCTCCCTTGAGTTTTTCACTCCCACCCAATAAATCCTCCAAAGTGGTGAAAGGCGTTATAATGAAGTCATTCCTAAGTAGCTGGTGTTTAGGAATGTTGTAAATGACCATGTAAGATAGCACGCGAAATTTCGCGAAATTCCGTCAAGTCTAGCTAGGTTTTGTTTTTTTAAGTTGGGAATTAATTAATTCTGGGTATTTAATGTAAAACTTAGGTCCTGAGATTTTTGATAGGGGTATTTGTACTCAAAAGAAAGCTAATGAGAGCCCCTCAACCCATGGACCAAGTTTCAACTCAGTCAAACAAGTTTTGCTAGGTTTTTTGTCCACTTGAGCGTTTTTCGGGAAAACGGCGATTTTAATTGCCAAACCCAGGACATGGGCAAATGTCATTTTTGTAATAATGGTCCAAATCAAGAGAAATAAGTGGCATTAGTGATGAGAGGGAGACCCCACCTAACCTACCCACGCCCTTTACCCACCCTTTACCCATTCATTTAATTTTTATTTTAATTAAAGCTACGTCCCCCTTTAAAACTTACGTACCTCTCCCACATGAAGTATAGATTTTTCTTTAATTTGAAATGTGGGTCCCTCTCTCCATTCATACATGTCCTCTACCACTCACATCATTATTAGGAGTGTGGACTACACACTCCAAGTCACCTCCCCCACATGTCACACTCATACCTCACGCCAACCAACTCAACCTCACGTACCTCACGCATTTCCTTTTTTTAATTTTAGAAACTTCAGTTTTGAAATCGGATTTTTAAGTCATGGGTCCCCTCTCCCACTCCTACGCCTCTCCTTACCCACTCGCTTTCCTTTAAGGAGTGTGTTCACCACACTCCTCCACGTTTCTTCCAATCCTCACGCCCTTCCCTTTTAACTCACGCTTTATCTTTGTTTTTTTGGGATATCTAACGTAGAGATGGAAACATCTCCTTTCAAAACATGAAACTTCTCCCTTAAGGCATACGTGGACCTCCTCTTGCCAACTTCGCCCCTCCTTTCCTTGCTTTATCACTCTCCACTTCACCTTCTTGCCATTTCCCCTCACCCTAAAAGCTTAGTCTCTCATTGGCTCATTTTTGTCTTTGAGTTGTCTTGTCCCTTGGATGTTTGACACTTGTCTTGTCCCTTGGATGTTTGACACTTGAGGGGTCTCTTGGTCTCCCATGGCTATAAAAGAAACCCCTCACTCCCTCATTTATCATCATTCTTCACAGTAATGTTATGCTACCAAATTCTCTCCATCCCACTCTCTCTCTCTCTCTCTCATTACTTTCACATTGCTTCACTGGTCTTCGCTCTTGAAGAGCTTGTAGCAGCATTGATGCTACAACCTCTTCCCATTTAATAAAACAGAAACTGCTTTGGAGGAAACTGTGGCGTTCAAGATTAGTCTGGATGTGCCACTTATTGTGAGGTGATATCATTCTGATTTTTTATGTGTTTTGGTCAATAGTTACTCAAGTAAATTAGTTTACTAGGCTAGGTGAGGCAATAGTGTAGTTGCCCATCTATATATTTTGTGCATGCTTATATGATAGAAACTATGTTGTATTGTCTATGCATGTAGGATATTATCTGTTGTTCCATCTCACTTTTGGTTTAAGTTTTGCAGATCACCTCTATGAAGTTGTTGGTATAGCTTCAAGGATGAATCTACCCTCATCTTCGCTTACACTTCACAAGCGATTTTCTGTCCTCCTTCCTCATTCTTTCACGTTCAGTTTTGGGTATATAACATGCTTAGATTGGTCACTTAATCATATAATTTTTTGGTTTTGTATGCAAGGAATTTCTGCCCAAAAAACAGAAATTCCATAACTTTCTCGAGTGTGTTGCAGCTCAAATCAGCAAGCAATAGCTTGCTGATTTTTGCAGATTATCGCCAGGACAAGAGGGCATGCTGCCCAAATTACATGCACAACACACCCTCCAACAACTCCTTTCACTGTGGTAACGTTTTCTTCTTCCCGATCTACTCTAAATCGTTGTAAAAACAAGCCCAAGGAGTTGTACCCAAGTGGCTTGCAGTTCCTTTATTTATGAGTCTTTACTTTGCACGCTTTAGTTAGATTTCCTTTCTTCTTCTTTTTTTTCAGTTCATAGCTTAGCTAGTTAAATCGTTTATATCTACATGCATGCTTAAAGGAAATGTATCTAGAGTAGATCCAACATAACTAGTTAGTTTAGAGCCCGTGGAGGCATTGTGGTTTTCCTTTTCTACTTCTCATTCAGTAATCTTTGCATGCAATCTCTAATTGTTAAATCTTAATCCAACACACATGCATCAAATAACTGGTTAATTAATATTTCATTTCAGTCATTTACTTCACATGCAGTAATCGCTCTTAGATCTATATTTTAATACATGCATGCAAGTATTGGTATCTCCAAGTGATAATTAACCATTTTTAATTTACGCAAGTTATATGTTTTGCTTTATGTTTCATATGCAATCTAATCTTTTATAAACAATTTAACTTGCAATCTAGTGCTTCAAAGGTTTTAGCCTTCACAATCGACACCTTCAGTTCTTAATACTCACACGCAATACATCAACATTTAAGGACTTATTTTGCAATTCCATTGTTTAAAGGCATCAGCCTTCTTATCTTTCAGTTTCAACTTTTTTGCAATTTTGGACAAGCTACAAGCATTTAGACACTTCGCAACACTTAGCTCGTAGGTCTAAAATAAACTAATTAGACTTAATAGGACACCTTAACTCACCATCTTCGCCATTTAAAACGGGGTCAGAGGAAGGCAACGGAAGGTGCTAGGCCGGGGACGGTCTCACGGCACGCGGCGTCCTTTCCGGGAGTACTCTAATCTTAGGGTTGACCTGTGAAGCTAGGGTAGACCTCGTTGCCTCACTTCTTGAGCATCCAGCAGTCACTTGGTAACTGGGGGAGGAGATGTTTTTGGTTGACACTTAGATAGGGCTAAAATTTACATCGCACTTAACCACATAGTTTAATCCTAGGTCTACAACACCTGCAATTTACATTTTACACTTGCAAGCAACTGATCTCATTGTCTTTCAATTCATATGCAATTTATCTTTTATGTGTTGTAGAATTATTGCTTAAGTGGTTATATCTTGTCATCTGGAACACACTTTACATTTTCAATCTTTTTCATCTATCTCGTGTTTTTTATTTGTGGTGTGATCCTTCAAGAAGTGCGCATCCACCTGGAGGCATTCTCTTGATTGGGTCTTGAGTGCTTTCCGTCTCTTGGCCATTGAAAAGCAATCCAACGGAATTCTATCTGTTGTGAGCATGCTTGGCTTGATGTGTTGATTATCTCGCGTCTTTGAATATCTTCTTTCCTGCACATTTCAAGCAATTGTTAGAATATTGTATATCTTGTATCTAGTTTAGCTTGTATATCTCATATATTTATTTGTATCTAAGTTGTATCTATCTTGTTGTAATATTTTGTAACTTGTAATTAATCTTCCCTTAATCTAGTTGACCTCATTGCCCAATCTTAGGCACTAGTCTTAGTTGTCCTAGGAAAAGGTCTGACTCCCATACTTAGATAGTTGCATCTTGCACTTGTTGATTGACATCATAGGCTAGATTCCCCTTAACCTTTTAACTAATTAAAACCAACTCCTAGAACACTTAATCGTAAATCTCATCTAGTAACTAGGGTCTACCCCCCTTGGCTTCCCTAGGAGTTAGCCTAGACAGAAGAGGTTCAAGTCAAAGTGATAGTGTGAGCTTTGAACATAGGCATTGTGCCTCCGAGGACACACTAAGTGAACAAGACTTATCTCACGTTTGCAAGTGTGTATAAGGACGGCAACAAGAGGTACACTTGAGATGGACCTCACTTATGTGAATATACCCTTGAACAATGGAACCATAGGTCGTCTCCCGAATATGCCAATGACTAGAACCCATGTGCAAGAAGCTAGTGATCCCATCAAAGATGACAAAGCTCATGAACAAATCATGGAAAGTCTTCCTGAATTTTCTCCTGATGATATGCCTTTTGCTACGAAGGAAGACTTTGATTAGATTCAATGGCCCAAGAAAGAAGAATACCAGCAACTCCTAGCCAAGTATAAAGACAAAGAAGTTAGGACTGTAAAATTACTAAAGACGGGAGAAAGCGATCCACTGATTCGACCTTCCCAGCAGGAAGTCTTTACAGCAAAATCCCACCCCCCTCCCTCTGCACAATACACCAGGGTTGTTCAAGAAACAGCCAAGTTCAAGATCAGAGAATACAAGGAAGGGGATGTAGTATGGATGTCGGATACCAAGAATGGGGAACCTACTAATGTCAAAGGAAGTACTCAATTTTGGCTCGGACCTTTCAAAGTTGGAAGAAAATCAGTTGACGACTCTTACTACTTGTCCACTTTGGAAGGAAGAAGGCACCCATTGCTAGTCAGCAGGCACCTCCTCAAACCCCATCAAGGTGGGGGGACCTGACTTCACAGGTAAGTGTAGGTAAGTAGGTAGGCATTTGCATTCATTCTATATACCATTTGCATTTCATACTAGATTAGTTTGCTTTCACATTTGTACATATGATTGCTTTCATTTATATATATATGAGTTGGGGGTGATATCACCACCCCAAATGATTGCTAATAGTTTCTGTTGAGATCAAGCAGGTTATGCCAGAGATGTTGAGGTTCTCATGCGCTCTACGGTGAGCACATGTCCCTTAGTTGGAGACAAATGTTATCCCCCACTTTAGGGATAACTAAGGAGATTATGTCTCGAGGCCCACAGGTCCTAGACATGGAGTACCGAGAGCCAGATCGACTTGAGCATGGCCCTGGAGGGCCCATCTTTTCTTCCTTCAACGCCTCCACTTTGTCAGCAGCAGCAACATCCATCACCTCGGCTTGGTCCTGTAGCAGAGATGGATCTTGCTCCATGAGGTAATGAGTCCAGGTATCATGGTATGTGTCACTCTGATCCTCAAAACCTTTGAATATGTGCATTTAGTTCTTTTTGTTTCTAACGGGTGCTTGGATCTTATACTTATCCACACTTGACCATGTCTGGGGGAATGAAAGGATGCCCTAGTAAGCTTGTGCCCATAGGTTTTGAGTTGCCACTGGGGGGATTCATGAAGAGTCATCGTCCGCTCCCATCATACTTAACCATTTTCCATCTTACTCCGACTCATCCATCCCATTACATTGGTCCGAGCATTGGGTTGGCCAATTATTTAAGGGTTGCACCTTACCTTGTGGGAAGAAGGGGCTAAAGGCCCAGAGGGTAAAAGCAACTGGCAAAAGACAAAAGCCTAAAAATAAAACCTCAAGATGTTTCGCCCAGGGATCCCCGAGAAAGCAGTAAAAGGCTTCTCATCAAGAAACAGAGGTACCCATAAAAAAATAATAAAACAAGACCTAGTCAGAGGATAGGGGGTCTCATCACGAGCTAGCCTATTAGGTCCATGGGCGTCTAGCGGTATGACACTACTAGCAGCTGGTTACCATGCCAGGGTAGTGGCTCTTGGTGGCATAGACAAGAGAAAGGGGGTCTCATCACGAGCCAACCTTCTCATTTCCGTGAAAGTGCTTGTGGGTAACATTGCCACCACTGGTCACCACGCCAGGGCAATGTCCATTGATTAGCTTCTTGAAAGAAAAAGCAATAAAGAACAAATATAAAAGGCATGAATGGGATTGGAAACATTTGCATTCAGGACAGGCGCAGCTCACCCTCTACAAAGGCACCCATAGGTCAGCCATGCATTTCCCTACTATCACTGCACCCCTTGTCCAAACATCCCTTGACCACCTCACCCACTAACATGACTTGGATTTGACTTCTCTCGGAAACACCCCACATCTAGTGAGCATTAGCCCAATAGGACGCCCTGTCACTTCTTCCAAACTTGGCTTGCAGATTTGTGTAATGTCTTTGAGCACTTAACTGGGTAAAAGGGGTTTTATGCACATATTTAATAAAATTGATGATTGGATATGATTGACATTGCTATGATCCCTATGACTTATGAGCCCATGGAGGGCGTATCTGTTGATGTGCAGGATCATACCCGACGAACAGGTACCATATTGGACAGGTACACATGGGGAGATGATTAGTTCGGACCTCCATGGGGCTAAGAGCCCATCAGATGGATGTTGAGACCCCAGCAGAGGGCAAAGACAAGTCAGAGGGGTTTGCACCAGAGAAGAGGAGGACGTTCCACAGAGGCAGCCTGGCAAAGCCTTACCCAGGGGGGTTGTGCCCTTTCCACTGGGACGTTGGCCTTGGAAGGCCCATGATGTCACCCAGGACATCTTATGACGTCATCCAGCGATATGGGAGTTTTGGGAGGTAGTTGTGGCATGTTTGGCACTTGTGGCAACTTCTAGAGGCCCAAGGAGGGCTAACGTTTTGCTCCAGGAGGCTCATGTTGCCCTAGAAAGGGATAACGTCACCCTAAAGAGGGAATGACATCTTCACTTTTGCTTGATTAGGGTTTTAAATTATGACATTTGATGTAAAACAGTATTATTGTGTATTATGGCCTTGTCGGCCTTTTGGTAACCTAAAATTAAATTAAGGTCATTGCTATTGTATAAATAGAGAGCTAAAACTCTCTTATTTGGATCATCTTTCACTCACACTTGTGTGAGGTCTGAAATTTGCGCCCTCCTTTAGGGTTTTTGGCTGAAATTATTGATGCTCACTTGTTGAAGGAGGCTTTTCTTGGCTATTTTCTGCATTTCTTGGTGGAAGGTTTACAACTAGGGTTTGGCTTAATGAATGTAAGTGAATTTCTGCAATCCTTCTTTTATTTGAATGGTTATGGTATCTTTTACTTGCATTTTAATGAAATTTGTTGGATTAAACCCTAGGGAATAAGCACATGTTGGTGTCCTTGTTTCAAGTCCCTACCAAGTTATGCTAAGAGCCATTTTATTTGCGGAAGATAAATGTTAGAGCCTTACCATAGCAACACTCTACCATTCACTCTTCAAGCTAGCCGTTTTTACTTTGCCCTTTGAGCTAAAGAAGGAGGAAGACGCACTAAGGCCTAGGTTTACTACACCTTGGTGAGTTGTCTTCCCCTAGGGTTGATAGGTTGAAGCCTTGCCTTAGCAACACTTCAAACATCATATCTCTCTTGTCTTTAGCCCAACCATTATCATTTCATCCTTCAACTTTTTGCAACTAGTTTGAATCCATTTGCCCTAATAACGCATTGATCTAAGACCTTGTACATGAGTGCTTTTGATCACAACTTCCAAATACTCTTGAACAATCATTAACATCTCCTAACCCTAGCCTAGATTAACTTACTAACCCTAATGTTGTTGTTATCCACTTGAGTTATACTTATACTTTGCAGCGCTTAATCCTTTATTTGAGCAAATTGAAAGACTGGCGAGTCGTTGCTTCTAATGAATGTTGGTATTTGACATTGATGATAAATCGTTATTACTCATTGTGAAGCTTCTTTAGCATTTATTGTGAAGTAATATATTGTAATCATTGCTATTGCACATCATTGATTTGCTTCATCAATATTGTCTATCAATTGTTTTATATCAGAAAGTCCTTGATTATATGAAGTACTAACCAGCAAGTGAGCTTGCACATATATAGTTTTCTTGTTGCTTTGTTCCGGGCAGCTACACTTCTGGTTATCTTTATCTTTATTGGTTGTTTAGCCGGACCTTCTGATCGGTGGTGACTTGTGAGGGACAAAAACTCTACTTAGCCATAATCATTTGCCTTCTCAAAACCCCAGGTCATCGGGGACGTCTCCCCTGGGCCTACCACCCTAAAAAGAAAGAGTTATCTTATCGAGGTGACAATGGTAGGATAGTCTCAAGTTTCGCCAGTTTGCCTTTCTTTCACCTAGACTTTACTTCCAAATACAAACTGCGCGATAACATGGCCACATTGAATTTTTGTTATTTAATAATTTTTTTAAATCCCACGTGTCAACTCCATTATTTTACTTAAGATGGATATTGAAATGTTTTTATTAATAAAAAATTGTAATGCCACGTGTCAAATCCATGTTGAGCACAAAAGGAATTACACATCTCCTTCATATTGGACTGTAGAAAACGCCTTTTGACACAACAAGCATGTACATGGCAGGGCAAGTTTTTGTGGAAATGATGTAGATGATTCTCAATCACAAAATCCATGACCTCATATACTTCCCCCAACAAGGTCTAATGTCAAGTTTTCAAAGGAAGACAAATGTTTTTCATTCAATTTGAGTAAGGATTCACCTTTAATCCACCAATCCCCATCAATAATAAGTCTCCATACAACATGCCCTTCTCTAAATCATGTTGCATCCAAACTACCCACACTTCATTCACAACCATAGAAAGCAACGCAAGCTTGATCTGTAAAAGCCGCCTCAATATAATGAAGTTTGAGGCATATCGCATCTTATCAACTTTCAACAACTCCAACTTGGAGAATTACCAAAAAATAGTTGGAGATAAGTGATGATATGTGATAAACGTTATTATCTATTTTCCTCACTAATGAGATTTTTAACCTAAGAATGTTCTTTTTCAACTCCTTGAAAACAAGATTTGTAATGTACCTAGGGAGGATAATATGGGGTACCTACGGAGGTACCCAAGGGGTTAATAAATGTAATGTGGCCATCATCATGGAATAGGCCCATTAGGTAGTTAGAGGAAATAATATAATAATAAGGGATAGTTGGCATAGGCCCAAATGAATACTCATGAGAAAGTATAAGTACACATGAGTATCATTGTATTGGATATGTTGAATGTATTGTATTGTAGCAAGAATGGCTTGTGGAGTGATTCCTTCCTTGAGTATTTGATGGTGTTATCCTAACTTAAGGATTCTTCTCTATATTCTTATGTTGTTTATGGTGTGAATGTTTTGGTATCAAGAGTTTATTATCAAGATTAAGGGTTATATCTTATCTTTTATCTATCAAGGTTTACTACAAGATTCATGTTATGAACTATATATGGAGATCAAAAAAATATGGTTATACCTAGTCTCCACAATCACTCTTGCAACTTTGCAATTCACTGCATTGTCATAATGCCTTGGACTACATTTGATGGCCCAACACTCAATGGCTTTAATTGTAATATCTGTTATAATTGGTGAAATCAAAGAGGTATATTTTGTGTCACCTTAGCAATCTTCTACCTTAAGAAACATTGCATTGTTTGGCAAAGAGGCAATAATTGTTAGTGTATAATATTGACTTAGGTATTATAATCATTAATATAATAATAGTAATATATTATTATTATTACTATATACTTGGGTAACAACTGAAAGGTCAAAGACTCAAAACCCTTTCCCCTATTGCACCATATAATTGGATTATATCCCATTATATTAGATATCACTTATGGAATATTGTACTCATTGATAGATTTTCCCACAAGCACTTCTCAAATATCTGGTCTAAAACCTCCCATGGTATCAAAGCCAAAGCCCTGACTCTCTCACGAGATCCTAAAACCTCTCATGGATTATTGCCCATTATATTAGATATCACTTATGTAATATTGTACTCACTAATAAATTTACCTACAAGCACTTCTCAAATATCTAATCTAAAACCTCACATGATATCAAAGTCGATTCGACCCTAACTCTCTCACAAGAGGGCTCGGATCCTAAAACCTCTCATGGTGAGTCCACTCTAATGGACATGAAGGTGAAGAAATACAACAATCGCAAAAATGAATATTTCAATATTGTAAATAGTCGTCCCTCCTTGAATATTTATTTACCAATAAGATTGGAACGGATGCAAAAAAAAAAATCATCATTGAAGAGATGTATCTAGTGTAAATACTATACTTTGAAATAAAGAAGTGCCACCCAATCACCACTCCTACAGGATTTCAATATGTTAATGAAGCTTTGTTAGCATACTTCTCCATGGATTCTCTATGGTACTTCATAAAATGAAGAACACGACATCACCCCATTAGCATTTCTCATAGTTGCGCACTCTTCTTCTCACTTCTTTCTTCCAATATTATTCCCCTACATATGTTCCCCACATTATTTGGTGGAATTAAACAAATTATTCTCTCTTTTTCTTGTCTTCCCTTGTTATGTCAATGTCAACGGCAGCTTTAATTACAATGAATATTGTTTCCAAAGCCAAAAGATAGAATTCATTTGTTACAAGAGTCACATGATCGATATCAATCGCAAGCTCCATTCAATATTCAATTCACCTCGCCCCACCCTCATTCACATGCAAATTCTCAACATTTTACTTGAAAGATAATGTTGATGCACTAGTTGTAGCTATGGAGTGCACCTATACCTTTCTGATGCCAATCATCTCATATCTACAAACACTACATCTTCATGCTACTAGAAACGTGAGGCCTAATAAGCACAAACATCATGCATAGTTTTGCTCAATAACTACTTAAGAGAGACTTTTTGATAGCTTTCTCTCTATGATAAAGTAATAAGTAAGTCATTCAGAATCATATCGATGCACAACCATTGACATGTATATCACAAAGAAAACCTATGCATATTGGCAAAATCCTCGTTCTCATGCAACTTCAATGGAATAGGTGCAAACCAGCTATGCTTAATATGCATGCACATTCCCAACATTATTATTCGTGTTCATCAAATAATATTGATGACGCAACAAAATCTGGATGCCCAACAAATGTAAATCACACAATGAAGAACATTGGCGTTGTTATCGCACAGTTTGTAGCTAGGAGTAAAGGCTATAAGGTATAAGGCCAAACTGGCGTAACAAGAACCTATCCCACCCAATGTCACCACTATGGGTAGGTTCTTTCTCTTTAGGGAGGATAGGCCCAGGGGAGACGTCCTCGGTGACCTGGGGTTTTGAGGAGGCAAAAGGTTAATAGGATGAAAACAAGTTTTTCCCCCCTTCACAGATCACCACCAATCAGAAGTTCCGGCTAAACAGCCAATAATAAAGTAAAACCCAATGAAGAGTACCTGCCTGGAACAAGACAACAGCAAACTGATACTTGCAAGTTTATTTCAATGGGTCAGTATTTCATATCAATCAAGAACTATCTGATATTCAATATAAGCGATTTGAAAGTAAATGTTGACGAAGTCAATGTTTACATAATAGCAATGAAAAGATAATGTCACTTCACCAATAGATACTAGAACGATGTGGCATTCAATGGGATCAATCAACACTTAATTAAATAAATGCTTTAAACCATCATTCAATTACTCATAAAGTAAAACGTTGTTGCATTGAGATGAAATAACCAAGGGTGACGTCAGCAACTTAGGGTTAGTAGGTTAGGGTTAGTGCAATTAGGGTTTTAAATTCAAGTTTTGGGAGGTCTTAGGATCAGTGCCTTAGGGTTAAATGGAGTCATAAATGAAGGACGCAAGAGTTGAAGGAGGTGAGATTTTAAAGGACTAGAGGGATAAGTTTTGAAGTGCTGCTAAAGCAAGGCTTCAAAATCAAAACCCTAGGGGAGAGAGGCTCACTCCGGTGTTGCTAAAGCAAGGCCTCGTGCTCTCTCCTCCTTCCCGGCAAACGGCTAGCTCAAATGAAATACAAAATCAAGACAAGAGGGCCTAAAGAGGGAGAGTGTTGCTAAGGCAAGGCTCTTTCATCAAACCCTAAAAGAAAACGGCCCTAGGTGTAGATGACCTAGGCCTGGGACGTCCTCTTCCTCTTGAAGTCAAAATGGTACGGCTAGCTTAAGGGAGGAAGAAAATGCAGTGTAGCTATGGCTAGGCTCTCTTCTTCTTCTTCAATGGCTGAAAGCTTTTCTATCAGAGGACATGAGACAAGGACCTACTTGTGTGCTTGTCACCTAGGGTTTTGATTCAGCAAATTATAAATACATGTAAGAAAATAAGACTACAACCATTCAATCAAGAAGTTTTGCAGAAAAATACTTACAATTCATCAAGAAATAAT
>ML802657.1:345450-371695 GCA_009831015.1 Picea engelmannii | reverse complement strand
AACATGTGGGTGCAATGAGGGCCAAGGATGCATAAGTGTTACCTGTGGGTGCCTTTGTAGAAGGCGAGTTGTACTTGTCATGGATGCATTTTTTCCAAGCCCATTCTTGCCTTTATTCTTTTTATTCTTGTTTTATTCTTTTATTTGCTTTTTTTTTGTTCAAGAACTAACCAGGGGACACTAACTTGGCATGGTGACTAGAGCTGACAGCGTTACCCACAAGTACTTTCACAGAGATGAGAAGGCCGGCTCGTGATGAGACCCCCTTTCCCTTGGCCATGCAACCAAAGGTCACTGCCCTGGCGTGGTAACCAGATGGTGGCAATGTCATACTGTTAGGTACCCATGGACCTAATAGGCTGGCTCGTGATGAGGCCCCCTATCCTCTGACTAGGTCTTGTTTTGTTATTTTCCGGGTCCCTCTTGTTTCTTACTGAGAGGCTTTTTACTGCCTTCTCGGGGATCCCTGGGCGAAGCATCTCGAGGTTTTATTTCTAGGCTTTTGTCTTTTACCAATTGCTTTTACCTTCTGGGCCTTTAGCCCCTTCTTCCCACGAGATAAGGTGCAATCCTGCAAATAGGTCAACCCAATGCCCGGACAAGGGGAATTGGATAAATGAGCGGAAGATAAGATGAAACAGTGGTGCTATGATGGGAGCGAACAATGGCTTTTCAAAAATTTCCCCAGTGGCAAACCAAGACCTATGGGCACAGGCTTGCTAGGGCACCCTGTCAATTTCCCCAAGCATGGTCAAGTGGGCTAATGTAAGATCCAAGTAGTTGTTAGAGATAAAAGGAATCAAATGCATATATTTAAAGGTTTCAATGATCAAAAGTGACACATACCATGATACCTGGACCAATTACCTCATGGAGCAAGAACCTCTTCTGATACAGGATCAAGCCGATGGTGATGGATGCTACTGTTGCTGACAAGACAAAAGATCATGAATGAAGAAAAGGCGGGCCCTCCAGGGCCATGCTCAGGTCAATCCTGCTCTCAGTACTCCATGTCTAGGACCTATGGGCCTCGAGACATGATCTCCTAGTTATCTCTAAAAAGTGGGGATAACAGGCGCAAAGGCATATCTAACCCTAGTGCATTTGCCATGAATTAACTTTATTTGGGAGTTAAACATCTAAACAAAACCAAGTATACATGTCGTTGAAAATCACACCAAAGAAAAGGCACAACATATACAATGAGACCAACATATGAGCATATCTACTACAATGTTCTCTTAAAGTTTATTGAACTATGCAACTCACAAAGCCTTTAGCCACTTCATTATTGTCGCTACCAATAAAAATGTCCTACAAAAATATCTACGATGCCTAAACAACATGCAAACACAAAGTTTGTGCATTCTAAATTAAAGCAATGGGTTATTGCCTTCAAGAACGTTACAACGAAAGAAGCCTTGGAGAATATAATCTAAATCTCTCAATTTTGTTATAGAAAGATCATATCAATACATAAAATATTTTTCGTTCTATAATGTACCACTTCATGCATTAGCAAAGCAAAACCCATGCAAGTTGTTGCACTACACGACCTAATTACTCCAAGAATATAGAGTTACCTCTACCTTTTATGCATGAAAATGAAGGATCGGGTGTATTTAATACCCATAGCGAGCTAGAGGTTTGGTAATTGATCAAGACTATTACTAAAGGCAATGAGTATGAATCTCAAGAGAAAAAAGAAGTTTATACATAGTCATATCAGACATATATGTCGGTAATGGACTAACATTTATCTCATTGGGATCACAAATCCAATAAATAAATCACACTAGATCCCATCTCATTCCTACTCGTGAGGGAGAATAAGAAAAATTCCCTTTCAAAGAGCATATACATGGCGTTCAACTGCATTTGATCTCCACAAAGATAATACTTCTGCTAGTTAAGATAAGATTGTTGGGTATGTGTTATATTATTTG
The DNA here is from genome assembly GCA_009831015.1 of Picea engelmannii. Taxonomy (NCBI): domain Eukaryota; kingdom Viridiplantae; phylum Streptophyta; class Pinopsida; order Pinales; family Pinaceae; genus Picea; species Picea engelmannii. The sequence goes on along the minus strand of ML802657.1, from coordinate 369,749 downwards.
CATGATTAGCCCCATGCATTGTATGTTGTGTTGGGCATGCCGTGGGGACCTGTAGGCTATTTGGGGGTTCGAGGGTGGAGCCCCAGATAAAAATAATAATAAAAAAATTGGGCTATTTTTGGTCCATTTTTGGGTGGTTTTTGGCCAACAGTTTTTCGGCCCATTGTATTATAATTCCAGTTAAGGAATCTAATCCAGGTTGACGGATTAGGGTTTTGGATGCCACAGAATCATATATATTGTATTGTAAATGGTGAAGTTAATACAATGAGAGTTAGAGGTGCAACTCTAAACATTTGTTGGTTTTCTTGATTAAGGGTGTTATCCCCAACTTCTAGGGATAACTAAGAAGATTATGTCTCGAGGCCCTCAAGTTGCAGACATGGAGTACCGAGAGACTGATGGCTAACAGCGTCCACTTGCACAGACAGAGGCCCACTTGACCACCACAAATCTCAGGTTCATCATGATGGTATCCACCACATCAGTCTGCATTTCGAAAGAGGATGGGTCTTGCTCCATGAGGTACTAGTAAGGTATTGTGGTAAGTGTCACTTTAATAGTTCAGGCATTTGAGTATGTTGCATTTAAAGCTACTTTTGATTATAGAACATTTGCTTGGAAGTTATGCTCTTTGCCCTGTTTCACCTTGGTAGTTGACATTGCGCCCTAGTAAGCGGTCACCCTTAGGGATGGGTTTGTTACGGGGAGGTCTCCTTGACAAGTCATCGTGCCACTCCCGATCATACTTATCATTTTTCATCGCTTCGCCCCTTGTTCATCTCCTTATCTTTTAGGATTTTCGGGTGTATTGACCCAAGCAGGGATTGTACATCATTTCATGGGAAGAAGGGGCTGAAAGCCCAAAAGTTTGTAGCTGGAAAAAGATAAAATCCAATCATAAACCCTCTAGATGCTCCCCCAGGGATCCCAAGAACAATGAAATGTCTCTCATAAGAAACTAATGTGACCCGAGAAAAATAACAATGTAAAAATGCCAACCAAGGTAGAGCGCGTGTGGGCAACGTTTTTCATGTTCAGGTAGAAGTCTCACACATTGTCTTCAACTTGGGGAAGCATAATGTGACCAGGGTAGAGTCAAGGTGGGCAATGTTTTTCATGCTTAGGTAGAAGCACCACCTTGGCTTCAACCTAGAAACATCTTACAAAAAACAAAAGGCAATAAATGGGCTTGGAAAAAGGATGCATTGAAAATGAAGGTGTAGCACACCCTCTACAAAGGCACCCATAAATGAGACAATACAAACCCTCATATGTCATGAACCCCATGTTACATTTGGCAGCATCGATAGTCATTCTCCAATGAGAGGCCATATGGGCCACCCTGAGGCTAGCCAGGGAGATTTGGATAATCAACCAGTCTTGTGAGGTATTGACAAAAGCCAGGGGGAACGTACAACCTCTGTGAGTCAAACCAAAAGTCAGGACAAACAAGATGCTATGTAAGTCTAATGCAAAATTCAGGGGGAATGTACAACCTCTGTGAGCATAGACAGTCTAGTGCAAAAGTCAAGGGGAACGTACAACCTTTGTGAACATAGACAGACTAGTGCAAACGTCAGGGGGAACGTACAACCTCTATGAGCCTAGTCAAGCCTTGTGAGCCATGAGCAAAAGTCAAGGCATCTAGCAAAAGTTAGGTTGAATATAAAATTCCTATGAGCTAGAAACAAACAATATTCCTAATATTGCAAATGATATAAATGTATTGATCTAGTGCGTTGGCACGTGTAACATTATCCACCATGAAGAGAAATTTGAAATGCCTTGTAAAGAGTCAAGTTGTAGAAGTCAAAGTTGCATGTCTAGTTCAAAGTCAAAGTTGTCAAGTTGTCGCATGTTGCATGTTGCATGCATGTCTAGTTGTGTGTTGCATGCATGACATGCACCGCATGCATGCATGACATGTGCATGCTAAGTTAGTATGCATGCATGCCAAGTCAAGGGTGAGTTGTAACTAAAGTCTCAAGTCTAGTTCTATTTTCGAACTAAAGTGTGAAGCTGAGTTATGTCAAGCATGCCTTCTTACCTCTAATTCAAGTCCTCTCCTATTCATTCATTTATAAGCAGAGATTGACCCCCTCTCTTCTACACAATTGCTATGCAGGGTAAAGGTGAAGTTATAGAGGCAGCATTACAGCTGCTAAACAGAGGCTTATATCAGACCTATAGAGGCAGCGTTACAGTTGTTGCTAAACAGAGGCACATATCAGACCTATAGAGGCAGCATTACAGCTGCTAAACAAAGGTGCATATCAGACATATAGAGGCAGCATTACAACTGCTAAACAGAGGTGCATATCAGTCCTATAGAGACAGCATTTCAAGCGCTAAACAGAGACGCATATCAGTCCTATAAAGGCAGTTGTTCCAGTGCTAATTAGAGGCATGTATCAGTCAAATAGAAGCAGCATCAACAGCCCATATCAGATCTGATATATCAGTTCTTAAGAGGCAGGATATCTCAGTCTTTGAAGGCAACTTAGATACTTCTTCAGTGCTGCCCTGTAACAGGAGTCTAGATATCAGCAAGGTCTCTTAGTTCACTGTCAGGTCAAAGTCAACTTGGCAAGCTCTTTAAGAGCATAGTATTCATGGTGGATATTTGTAAGTGATCTTACATTATTAATGCAATAAAGGAATATTGTTTGCTGGGGTTTTTCTCCCTGTACAGGGTTTCCCCAGGGTATATGTGTTGTTGATGTGCATGCTTACGTATCTACATGATTATTGCTATTCAGTTATGATTCTATATTGTTGAAATGTATTTAAGTTGGAATCAAAGTGTTGAAGAAAATAAAGAAATAATCCGCATAAGAAATCAAGCCTATAATTTAACATGGTATCAGAGCTTAGGGTGTGATAAGATTGTTGAAGTGCAGCAACAAGTACACACAGATCCAAGCAAGCTTGATTAAGTTTCCAGTGTGAGGTCCATGGCATCCTCCATTTCAGTCAAGGTCGAGGATAGGCTCGAAGGAGCTGCCAACTTCAATGTGTGGAAGCTTCGAATAACAAATATCTTGCAGGAGCATGATCTTGAGCAGTATGTGACCACAGTGGTGGAGGAACCCACTACTAATGCAGGAAGAGCGGCCTTCAGAAAGAGTCAAGCAAAGGCCAAGAGAATCATCTTTGACTCAGTCAAAGACAGTATAATGCCAACGATGACTTCGTTAATGACTGTCAAGGACTGTATGGATACCTTGGTGAATCTATATGAGAAACAAGCTCCAAGTCAGAAAATGACACTTAAGCACAAGCTTAAGTATCTGAAGATGGAGAAAGGTGAATCAGTAGCATCTTTCTGTTCCAGGATAGCCCAGATCAGAGATCAACTTTGGTCATAGGGGTCACAGTTGACGACAATGACTTAGTGCAAGCCATATTTGATAGTCTTCCTTCTTCATGGGAGACCTGCTTATCCAGTGTGAGTGGGAGAGAGATTCAGCCCACGTTTGAGAGGTTATGGCATGATTGCCTCCAAGAGGAGAGTCGCACTGCTACCAGGAGCAAGCCAACCAAAGAAGAGCATTCAGCGTTAGCGTCAAGATTCAAGGGAAAATAGAAAGTCGCTTTCCAGAAAGGCTCTCAGAGGAAGTCAAACACCAAAGGTATGTTCAAAGGCAAAAGTATTGATACATCTAAGATTAAATGCTTTAGTTGCAATAATTTGGGTCATTTTGCTAAAGATTGTTGGTATAGGAAGAAATATCCAAGGAAAGGGAAACATCATGCCTCAACTGTTGAGGATGATGAATCCAAAAGAAAACAGAAAAGACCTTCTAATGAGAAAAAAAATAGAAAATAATATTACATGGTTTATGCTTTATCTAGTACAGTTATCACAAGGCCGAAAACTTGGTTAGTAGACAGTGGTGCATCAAAGCATATGACAGGGTACAAGGAGATCCTCTCAGATTTCAAGACAAAATCTTTTGCAGAATAGGTTGAGCTTGGGGATGACAAATGTTACAAGAAAGAGGGAGTAGGCTCTATCTCCTTCAGTTTGGAATCTGGGGCTAGGATTCATGTTGATGAAATATTATATGTTCAAGGGCTCAAGAAGAATCTTCTATCAGTTGCAACCCTTGAGGACAAGGGATATTGGATGATCTTCAAGGACAGGAAGGCACTACTGTGGGCTAAAGATAGCTACTTGAGTACAGCAGAACCCATTGGGACTCGTAGAAGTGGACTGTACGTCGTGACAGGACAGTTAGTTCAGGCATTGGCTCATGATGCGACTACCTCCAGCAAGTTGTGGCACAAAAGACTTGGACATCTTCATTACAAAACACTTCCAAATCTACAGAACATGGTATGTGGCATGCCCTCTATTTTTCTTAGTAAAAATGAAATTTGTAAAGGATGCATAGTAAAAATATAAAGAAAGCATTTTCTACTAGTGACAACAGAGCTCAGGGCATCTTAGATCTGATTCATTCTGATGTATGTGGTCCCATGTCATCTCCCTCACTCAGTGGTTGTTTGTATTATGTCATTTTTATTAATGATTACTCAAGAAAATGTTGGATATATTTCCTTAAAGCTAAAAGTGACACATTTGATAAATTCAAAGAGTATAAAGCCTTTATTGAAAAGCAGACAGGGAAACACATCAGAACTCTTAGAACAGACAATGGAGGAGAGTTTGAATCTCTCCAGTTTGAGGATTTCTGCAAGGAAGTAGGAATCAAGAGACAGTTGACCGTGCCATATTACCCTCGGCAAAATGGAGTTGTTGAGAGGAAAAACAAGACAATTTGTGAGGTAGCGAAAGCCATGATGTTTGACCAGGATCTGCCAAATTCTTTATGGGCAGAAGCTACCTCCACTACCATGTATATTCAGAACAGGTGTCCACATGCTATCTTGAAGGACAAGACTCCTGAAGAGGTCTTCTCAGGGATCAAACCTGAATCTAAGGATATTTGGGTGTCCAGTGTATATTCATGTCCCTAAGGAAAAGAGGACAAAGATGGAACCCTCGGGCAAGAAAGGGGTTTTGTGGGGTACAATGGGAACTTCAAGGCTTACAGGATATATGTACCAGGTCAGAGGCAGATAGAGGTAAGCAGAGATGTGACTTTCCATGAGGAAGCCGCATTGAAGAAATCTAGAGAGCTTCAGCAAGAATCAGAAGCAGTTCAGCCAGCTTCACCCTCTTTTGAAAATGAAGAGTCAAATGATCAGAGGGAGGAACCTCATGAAGGGCCAAGTGATGAGCCCCTAGAACCTGCTGAAGAGTTAGAAAGAACTCTTGAGGAACCTCCAGCCAAAAGGAAGCCAAGGTGGCTTAAAGAAACAGTGTAGGAAGCAGAAAAGACAGTTGCTCCCAAAGGAACTTTTAGGGAAAGTAAGAGGCCTCACAGATTTGGGGGCTATGTTGCACTGATGAGCTGCATCAATGATGTCGAACCTTCTTCATTTGAAGAAGCAGATAAATTAAAAGTATGGAAGGATGCCATGCTTGAGAAATATAGGTCAATTCTAAAGAAAAATGTCTGGGATATTGTGCCGAGGCCAAAGGACAAATCAGTGGTCTCTTCCAAATGGATCAATAAGATCAAACATGTAGCTGATGGGAGTGTGGAAAAGTTCAAAGAAAGATTTGTAGCCAAAGGCTTCTCTTAGAAAGAAGGAATCGACTACGAAGAGACTTTTGCCCCTGTAGCCAGGTATACCTCCATTCGAACTATTATTGCATTAGCTTTCGTTCTTGGTTGGAAGCTACATCAGATGGATGTAAAAACTGCATTCTTGAATGGAAAGATTGAACAGGAGGTATTTGTGGAACAACCAGATAGTTTTGTACTACATAACAAAGGCACTCATGTGTGCAAGCTAAGGAAGGCCTTGTATGGTCTTAAGCAGGCTCCCAGAGTTTGGTATGACAGGATTGATGGCTTTCTTAAAAGCTTGGGCTTTCAGAAAAGTGATGTTGATGCGAATTTGTGCTTCAAGGTAAGAGAGAACCAACCAATTATACTAATCATGTATGTTGATGATCTCTTTCTAACAGGAGATGAAGGGCTAATAGCCCGGTGTAAGAGGGAGCTAATCTTAGAATTCGAGATGAAAGACTTAGGCTTGATGCATTACTTCTTAGGATTGGAAGTGTGGCAAAGACAAGAGGAGATATTTCTGGCACAGGAAAATACACAGTGGATGTATTAAAGAGGTTTGGTATGATGGATTGCAAATCCATGTCTACTCCGATGGTTACCAACCTGAGCAAGTTGCATGATTCTGATTCAGGTTTAGATTTGGTGGATCCCACCATGTATAGGCAGTTGATTGGATCATTGAAGTACATGATCCACACCGTGCCAGATATATGCTCTACAATGATTGCAATGAGTCAGTTCATGACTGAATCGAGACAGAGACAGTGGGTGGCAGCAAAGCACATATTGAGATATCTCAGAGGGACCATTACTTATGGTCTGAAATATACATCCAGTGGTGGTCTATTTCTACATGGGTATGCGGATGGTGATTGGGCAAGAAGCCCAGTGGATCGGAAGAGTACTTCCAGATACTACTTCAGTTTAGGATCACCTATGATCTCTTGGTCAAGTCGAAAACAGGGATCCATTGCACAGAGTATAGCGGAGATTGAGTACATTGCAGCAAGTGATGCTAGCAAGGAAGTAGTATGGCTCAGAAAATTGGTTTCTGGGTTGTTTGGTGACAAGGTTGAGACGACAGTGGTTCACTGTGACAATCAAAGTTTCATAAAGCTGACAGAGAACCTGGTATTTCAGATAGGTCAAAAGATATTGACATGAAGTACCACTACATCCGAGACTTGGTCCAGAGAAAAATTGTAAAGTTACAGTACACAGCCACGAGCAAGCAGGTAGTCGATATCCTAACCAAGCCTCTAACCTCTAGACAGTTTGTGCAGCTGAGAGGCAAGCTTGGTGTGGCTGAGAATGACTCCCTCACTGAGAGGGAGTGTTAAATTTGGCAGCATCGATAGTCATTCTCCAATGAGAGGCCACATGGGCCACCCTGAAGCTAGCCAGGGAGATTTGGAGAATCAACCAATCTTGTGAGGTATTGACAAAAGCCAAGGGGAATGTACAACCTCTATGAGTCAAACCAAAAGTCAGGACGAACGAGATGCTATGTAAGTCTAATGCAAAAGTCAGGGGGAACGTACAACCTCTTTGAACGTAGACAGTCTAGTGCAAAAGTCAGGGGGAACGTACAACCTCTGTGAGCATAGACAGACAAGGGCAAAAGTCAGGGGGAATGTACAACCTCTGTGAGCCTAGTCAAGCCTTGTGAGCCATGAGCAAAAGTCAAGGGATCTAGCAAAAGTTAGGTTGAATATAAATTCCTATGAGCTAGAAACAAACGATATTCCTAATATTGCAAATGATATAAATGTATTGATCTAGTGCGTTGGCACGTGTAACATTATCCACCATGAAGAGAAATTTGAATTGCCTTGTAAAGAGTCGAGTTGTAGAAGTCAAAGTTGTATGTCTAGGTCAAAGTCAAAGTTGTTAATTTGTCGCATGTTGCATGTTGCATGCATGTTGCGTGCATGACATGTGCATGCTAAGTTAGTACGCATGCATGCCAAGTCAAGGGTGAGTTGTAACTAAAGTCTCAAGTCTAGTTCTATTTTCTAACTAAAGTGTGAAGTTGAGTTATGTCAAGCATGCCTTCTTACCTCTAATTAGTGTCCTCTCCTCTTCTCCTATTCATTCCTTTATAAGAAGAGGTCGATCCCCTCTATTTTACAGAATTGCTATGCAGGGTAAAGGTGAAGTTATAGAGGCAGCATTACAGTTGCTAAACAAAGGTGCATATCAGACCTATAGAGGCAGCGTTACAGCTGTTGCTAAACAGAGGCGCATATCAGACCTATAGAGGCAGCATTACAGCTACTAAACAGAGGCGCATATCAGACCTATAGAGGCAGCATTACAGCTGCTAAACAGAGGCACATATCAGTCCTATAGAGGCAGCATTTCAAGTGCTAAACAGAGGTGCATATCAGTCCTATAAGGGCAGATGTTCCAGTGCTAATTAGAGGCACGTATCAATCAAATAGAGGCAGCATCAACAGCCCATATCAGAGCTGATATATCAGTTCTTAAGAGGCAGCGTATCTCAGTCTTTGAAGGCAACTCGGATACTTCTTCAGTGCTGCCCTGTAACAGGAGTCTAGATATCAGCAAGGTGTCTTAGTTCACTATCAGGTCAGAGTCAACTTGGCAAGCTCTTTAAGAGCAGAGTATTCATGGTGAATATTTGTAAGTGATCTTACATTATTAATGTAATAAAGGAATATCGTTTGTTGGGGTTTCTCTCCCTGTACAGAGTTTCCCCAGGGTATATGTGTTGTTGATGTGCATGCTTACGTATCTACATGATTATTGCTATTCAGTTATGATTCTATATTGTTGAAATGTATTAAGTTGGAATCAAAGTGTTGAAGAAAATAAAGAAATAATCCACATAAGAAATCAAGCCCATAATTTAACACCCAATGCCCTAAAATATTAACCCCCCTTCCACTTCATCTTCTCCACATGACTTAGAGAGGTTTCCACCTAGTAAACACTCCTTGACGTAAGGAATGATTCACCCAATAGGTCACCTTGTCAACCCTCCCATACCTAAACTTGGCAAATTGCATAGGGTCTTTGAGCCCCTGTTTAATTTGATGAGGTAGTTTTTGATGTACATGCTTGAATGGCTCTTATATTAAAAATAATTTTACTTGCCATGATGATTTGGCTTGAGATCCTTGGAGGGCGCACTTGTCTGTCTTTGCAAGACCTTGACTGGTGGACGATTTGGAGGAACAAGCAGAGCTTGGGCCTTCATTGGGGCAAGAAGCCCACAAGTTGGATACCATGGCCCGCACACCGGATGATGATGATAGCCTTTGGAGGCTTGAGAGATACCTTAGAGGACCTCTCCTAGCCCTTCAACACCCCAACGATTTTCTTTTGGAGGCTAGAGCGCTACATCTTGGGGCTTGACGTCTTGCTGGGGCTAAGGTTTGGTGGTGGTGGTGTTTACTTGATTGACACTTGGCACTTTTTTGATGATGAGAAGTCTTAGCTTGATGGAGGAGGCCCTAGCGTACAAAAAGGAGGCCTCTGGAGGCCCAACATTTCATCCCCAAGCTCAACGACTTGCTCCAAGTGCCAAAATGTTTCCCTAGAAGGGTGATGTCATGCTTTTTAAGGCTTTCTTATGTGCAAATTAAATTTTAATGTTGTAAAGGGGCAAAATAAAGGGAAATGTCTCCCTTATTTTGTGGTTTACCCTTATTAAGTAAACAAACACTTTTTAGGAGTTTTGTATAAATAAGAATCATTTCATTTCATTTTACAACATAGCTCTCCCATTTGGAGAAGGATACTTGGCTGAAATTTGCACCCTCTTTGGGCAATTTGGATATCTCTCTCTTGTGCAAATGTCTTTTGGTGATTTCTCTTGGTATATTATGGAGCTAAGGTGGTGCACACCTCTTGGAAGCTTACTCTCTTGCTTGTGGATCGAAATGTTTTGATAAACTAGGGTTTGATCTTGCATCTTGTGGAATTGGTAAGGAAATTTCTGCATCTATTGGTGTTTCCTTCTTGTTCCATGCTATTCTTGTTTGAGACCCTAAAAGGAGTATAAGTGCATACACCCTCCTCCAAAACTTCATCCAATTGCTAGTTGACAAGTCATTCTAGGAGGAGTACAAGGGTGTACACCCTCCTAGACTTACCTTAGTTTGATTTGCATGCCCAAGGGAGTAAAAGGGCATACACCCCTAGGGATATTGTGGATCTAACTCATACATCCAAGACTCCATTTACCCAAATATTAAAGGCACTAATCTGAAATTTGCATTAGAAAAATAAATTGCTTACATTGGGTAACGTGATGTTACGAGATTTTCAAATTGTTTGAAGTGGAATCAATTCTATGCTCTACTAGCTTGCTTGAGCCACTAGGGCATCCTCTTTAGGCAAGGATATCTTACTGTTTGTTATAACATTAAAGCTACAGCCATTAGGGCTGCAGCAAATTGCTCTCAAACTTTTACTTTTTCTCTCTTTTACTTTTTTTCTCTTTTCAACTGTTAGAATTTGCTAGAAAGCTGCCATAATAATCTACTTGTCATTTAGCATCTTTTGAGTGGCTTGTAATTTTTCGTGGTTGGAATTTTCTGTTGTAGCAATCTTTTGCTACAGCCATAAAGCTGTTATAATATCTCTGCAATAACATCTTTGAACAGCCCTATATTGTTGCTAAAGTCTCTCTATCTCACTTGAGCCATACTAGTCATTGCTAGCTTATCTATTGTATCTTTAACTAGACTTTTAGTTACTTATTTAGCATCTTTGATTATCATTTACTAGCTGAATTATATCATTGTTTACTGCTGCTATATAGGACAGCAAGCTTCACCTGCTTGTCCATTGGATATCTTGGCTTGTATACTTGTCTTCTCTTGTGTCTCGGACAAGTACAACGATCTTCTACAAGTACACTACTTCTTGGCAACCTTCCCTCATCAACAAGACTTCATCCAAAGCCTTCCATCTCTCCACAACTTGACCTATAGGGGCTTCATCCTTCATTACCTCACTTTACATCTCAATCCCCCTATGGTCACCCGAGATTCCCCCCTTGTGTAGGATTTCTCCTTCACTAAAGCGAGGGGAGGGTTTATGATTTATCTAAGGTGACAGTGGGTAGACTCTCGCACAGTTCTTTCCATCTTGTGGATTGGGTCAGGCTTTGTCCAACCTACAATTTCTGCGATAACAAAGGGTTTCCGGGGTAAATTTCTGAGTACTATGTGTGAATGCTATTGTTTTCTTTCTGCTTTATAAAGAGTTTGTTTGTGCGTTGCTGTACTGTAAGGGTTTAAAACTTACAAAGACAAGATAATTATTAGTATTAGTATTATTACTATATACTTAGGGTATGACTAGAAAGACACAACGCTTTCCCCTATTGCACTATATAATTAGTATTAGTATTATTAACTATTATTACTAGTATTGGTATGACTAGAAAGACACAACCCTTTCCCCTGTTGCATTATATAATTGGATTATCTCCCATTACATTAGATATTGCTTATGGAATATTGTACTCATTGATAGATTTTCCTACAAGCACTTCTCAAATATCTAGTCCAAAACCTCACAATAATGTTACTCAATGGTTTATGTCTTTGACATGTCTACCCATTAGACATGACAGAAACCCTTATACTACACTAAGAGGACCAAAAAGGAGCCAAAACTAGTATATTGAAGCCCTCTCCTTCAAAAGCAAGGTGTTATATTCTTCTTGATAGTTTGGGGTTCTATATCCTCAAGGCTCCTCATTTATAGCCCTCATCAAGATTGTCATATGGTGAACAGATCACATCAAATCCAATCATGTGTTCATATAAACATCTTGCTACTTAAGCATTAACTCCTTGTTTTCCACCAATATCAAACATCCTAAGGAGACACTATCTTTTTACTTCGGTCGTGAATATTGGCTCTTCTTCTCTTGCACTAGTGCTTAGAAAGGGAGTGGTTCATTGCGATGTCTTTTTCCTCATCCTCCCTATGTTGGCTCTATTAGCCTCCAACCATTAAACTATACAAATTCTTCTCAGATATAGCAATTTCCCTGACCAAAGTCATGCAAAAGGTGGGCCTTGACACTTGTATATGACCCATGGTAATCATAGGAACAATCATTACACCTCCACTCATGAGATCAAACTCCTTGCAAATTCCTCAGTTCTGTGACATATGCCTAAAGAGGGAAGTCATTCCCTACCACTTTTGGAGTTGTCCTTGTAGTTGATGTAACTACAATCTTTTACAAAAAACACCATGGAGAACTAAAGAATGAGATGAGAATCAAGATTCAAGGAGAAATGAATCTCAAAGAAGTTTTAAGAATGATGAGTTTGTTGGTGCTCCCAATCTTAACCATTAACACTATTAATTGTTGACAGTCTTGACCACTCACAATGTTGTTGCTCTCTCTATTGATCACTAACACTATTGTTGCTTGGGTTGTTTGTGATTCTCCTTATGAAAAATAGAGTAATGGGGAAATTGATTTATAACTTCAATCTGCAAAGAATTTAGTAGGCCACTACGGGAAGAGAACTTCCATGAAAAACTTCTATTGGCAACTCACATAGTAATAGGACAAATTAGAGGATTAAATTCTCTTTCTAACGCAATGAGCATAAGCAAGCCACCAACAAGCGAAACACCATAGTCCATTAACATGTATAAGACAGATAATGATTTTTCCAAACAATTCTAAATGCTTTGCAATCAATTACAAAAACAACTACTTCTTAAGTGAGAAAATGTCCCTCTGTGATGCAAATGAAAAGAATTTTCCTGAGTTGAACTTGGCTCTAATACCATTGATACGGTTTAGAAAAAATACATGAACCGTTAAAGAGCAAATAAAAATTCAAGAATGTTGAATGGGACAATTAACCAAGAATAAACAAAGGCAAAATAATGGTGCACAAATACCACCAACAAAAACACAAGAGATAGAAATATAGAATGAAAAAATCCCTAAGACCTTGGGTAAATCAAGTATAAGTCACTACTTGAACCACATAAATATTTCTTAAAGGGCCAATTAGGAGACAATAGTTATGCCTTTTGCAAATAGTCGTGTCTTTAGGGATTCGGTAACTCTTTGTAGGTTATAAATAGATCATCTTCTCTTCTAAGGAATCATCATCAAAAGTTATCTATATTCCCCTAGAGTCACAAAATGTACCATTAGGTGAATTTTGAGGTCAAAAATGGGCCTCAAAACGAAAAATGTACAATCACAATCAACTTTAAAAGAACCAATAGGATTCAAGATGATGATGTCAACCATGAGGATAAATATTTTTGAAGGGAAGGGAAGAAAACTAATTTTTTAATTGTATTTTCCACTTATCTCCTTATAGGTTTACTCAAATTTCAAGTTTAAGCACTCATTGGATTTGGAATTAAATTCTGCATCCAATGAGTACCCACTATGCATACTTTTGATAGACAGGTTTTTTTCATGTATTTCCAGTTTATCTCACTCTGGGTCTATCAAAAGTATGCAGAGTGGGTACTTGTCGGATGCGAAATATAATTCCGCATCCAACGAGTGCATACACAGAAAATTGAGTAATCTATAAGGAGATAAGTCAAAAATACGATTAAAAAAAGTAGTTTTCTTCCTTTCCCTTTGAAAATCCATAACTCTAATTTTATTATTTCAACTATTATTTTATTATTTTCCTTAGGAGGTCCATTTTAGACCTTAGATTTCCCCTAAAGTCTAGTCATGTCTTAGGATTGCAAACTGCACCTTGTAACATCTTTTGGGCAAGCAAAGTGCTACCCACGTTCATTATATTCTCATTATTAGAGTGTATCAATAAGAATTCAACCCAAGGAGATAGCTTCAACCAATTGTCGCCAATGTTGCTGGGCATTTGGCTAATTTTGTACCAGCAGATACCTGATTTGAATCCCCTGAATCCCCTGGGTTAGACACGCTAGTAGATGCCGACACTTTTACTAAGAATGCCATCCACAAATGTGGGAAAGCATCCCTTAGGTTTCACCATGAAGTTTTCCTTGGAAAAAAACAATTAAAATTTATAATTTATATATATTATTCTTTGTTATTTGACATTTTTAGTAATTTTACAAATAAGTTGTGTCAAGTCATAACAAGTGGTATCAAAGCTTAATAATCCCATACAAAAGGTTGAAAGGATTGTACCCTTCATATCTCGTTTTCATATCCTTTCATATTGTTACCACATCTCTCACCTTGGGTGCAAAGCCTTCACTAGGTGAGATGCCAAATGGAACTCGAAAGAGTTACCACTGTCACCTTAGCACCCTCTTCCCTCACTTTAAGGATGATTCATTATCACCACAAGGGGGGCTTCCCTATGTCTATTTAATCCACCAGTGTATGACAAGTAGATGTTGTGTTTGTGTATGACAAACACAGATATTTACACCTCCTTTTAGATCTAAGTTTAGCTTTAACAAACAGTGAATTTCCAGCTGTAATAAATCACAAGTTTCCAGATTTAGTGAGTGATATACAAGTGGATAAAAAAAAGTTATCTTCAGTTCCAACACAAAAGGGGAGATTAAAGAATGTATAAATTTGTTCTAGGGGTATGCTGTTATGAGGTTCAACATGCAGATTTATAAAACAAGTTCAAGTCTAGCTTTGGATATGCAAGTAAGATATAACTAGACCATTTTAAGACAGATCTGAAGTATGATGAACTGCTGTAATTTCCAGACCTGTAGAGCATAAATAAAATGGGTTTTTTATATGGATTTTAAGGTGGTTGTAAGGAGGTTCTAATGCGGTACCAGTGCCTAACAAAACATAGGCATATGTGGTCAAATAAGGACTACTGGGAGGATATCTTAAATGAGAAAATAAGGGTGATAAAACTATAAATCATAAGTTTAATCTAACAATTTCCTTGTCCTATACTTCAGAAATTTAGCTGGTGAGATCACTAGAGAAGATGACCTCCAAGAATATGGATTTTGTATTTATCAAGGACAATTTATTCGTGCATGTAACCAAATGTAGAGAGACATACAATAATGTAAGATATCCAATGGCAAGTACAAATGAAAAGGAGGTGTATTACTTGATTTAGCATCCCATAATCACCATCAAGACAGCTTCTTTAACACAAGAAAGCATAGATGTATAGAAGAAATCCTCTTCCAATAGTGCACCTTAATCAACCATCCAAAAAGCATCAATAGACATAGAACAACAAGACCAAGAGTTCACTTATCATTCCTTCAACAACCATTACAAATGGAGGAGCCTTGCTTTTATAATGTTCTTGGCTCAAACCTCCAACAATAAATTAATAATATCTGAGCAAAAACCCTAGATCTAATCTAGGAATGTATAAAGAAATAATATCTCTCAACTAATTTGAGTAGGCATGGTCAATAATGCATAAAATAGCAATGGCATTGCCACATGTACATATCTCAATGCATATGAGTCTACACAAGTGGTGTGCCCTCTCAAGCATTGATAAGAAAGTGAACCAGAACTCCAACCCCCTCCTCAGCTCAAGCAAATGGAATATGTCAACAAGTCAAACAAACAATATGATAATCCTTCTCATGGAGCACCCCACTAGAATAAAAAGATGAATAAAATAACCCAAGGAGTGTGTCCTCTTAGGTCGCAGCAACTAAGAGCAATCAAGGGGTCAAGGAGACTGCTCCTCAAATCAAGTGCATCTAACCTCCTCCATAATGACATGCAGTATCTCCAAAGTGATAACAAGGCAATCCACCAATAAAATAGTGTAATTGCCCCGATGCCTAGTCAAACAAGACTCGACGAACTCCTAAAAGGGGGGGACAGCCCCATCTTAAGCAATACAATATTTATAAAATGATGTGGTGCCTCAACATATGTGTCAACCATGTGAGCACCTCAATAAAACCCTCCAACCATGATCAAACCAACTCAATCTGAACATGAAACCATACCCAAAAACCAAAACGCTCTAGAAGAGGACCTCCAGGTGGTCTATCTATAATCAAATGAATGGTCAAATCAGCATAAAAGCGAGCACCAAGGGTAGCACTCCATCAAAGGGGAGCCTCAACATCATAATAAAGTGATATAAAGTTATAAACATCATGAAACCCCAAAGTATCTAGGAGGCTCATGCTAGAAGGTCTCCAAGATGTAAAACCATGATAATACACATGTAAACCATGCTGGAATCATATAATAATAATCATTTGTGCTAGGAACTCCATCCAAACATAATGCAAACAATGTAAATTTACGATCCTCATGCCCGATGAAACCATGACAATGAATGTCATCATAACAACTTCGGAGTTTAGAATCCATCAATCAAGACAATCCTAATCGTCTCTAGGGGTATAAACATATACTTTGCAATAATCAATTTCCTCTAGACATCACACGCCCATCGCTGAGAAAGTGGTCAGTAATACAATACCATAAGGGTAATGCCAGGGAAAATGTGTGCATCTATAAAATAACCCCTGACTGTATCTGAGGATTGAATCACCTGTGTCATCAAGATGTGTATGCTAAGTGCAATTGGAGAATGTTGAAAGGCTCTCATGCAATATGGGGGGTAACGCATATCTAACATCTTGCACTATCATCAGAGGTGTAAAAGGTCACACCCCTTCATATTTTGTACCCATTCACATCTCATTTTTGTACCTCTTCATATCTCATTTTTGTATTCTTTCATATCTAACATCTCATACAATCACTGAAGATGTGGAAGCTCACACAACTTCATATCTCGTTTTCTTATCCGCTTGCATCTCATTTTCCTACCTTGAGGGATACAAAGGGTTCCCTGTTAGAAAGTAATGGATGTGCTCGTTTAACCATAGACAATATAGCAATATTGTCACCCAATCATAGGCCGAAGCCACCCCCGAGCACCTTAACCTTGACAGAGAATCATTCCAGAAGCAAACCCTAAGCTAGATAGCCAAACAAGATAGCGCACCTCTCTCAAGGGATAGCGCACCAAGCAAGAGTAACTGAAACTGATCAGAGAATCCAACCCAGAAAACCAAAAATACAGATTGCAGAACTGTCGACAGCAACTGCTCCCAAGACTTGCGCACAAACTGGCCAAATGCAGTGCGCACAAGTGTACTTCTGCAGTTTTGAGAATACTGGCTATAATGAAGACCGGCCTCCTATATTTATATTGCTTATGCCAGACTACCTGGGCCGACTTCTCATTCTGGGTGCTAATTACTTAGTATATAACATTTCCTTTAGCCGACTTCTTCTCTTGAAGGCTAATAACCTAATACAAATCGTTCTCTTGAGCCGACTTGTCTTCTAGGGTTCTTAATCAATTATTTAGGGTTTCTTCTTGCTTCCCAAAATATTTTATTCTCGTTAGGTTTACACGTGGAGGTAAATACCTCCCACAACTACCATAATATCAATACTCCCTCCTAGCTAGGGAGGTATTGAAGGCAATGGTCTTGAGCACAAACATACCATTCAATCGGTAGCATCATCATAGTCGTACAGACTATCTCATGATTAGATCACGAACACCATCATCACTATCAATGTCATCTGACAACATCAACTGCATCATCTCTTGAAACCACACTCCATCTGAGCAATCAAACATGATGTTGAATAAGTCACTCACTCCAAGGAGTGATACAAAAGCCATTCTTCTAATCCGGGCATACGTCCTAGAAGAATAGATGTTCTGGACCATTTTCCGTCTGGAGAATCTTTGTCCATCAGTACACTGATCATCCATCTAGTTGATAATCATTTTCAATACTTCTGATAGTTTACAAGGCAATTAGAACAATGTCATTCAATAGAACACAACTGTGTCTATCCATAGTAGTACACAACTACAATCCTGTGGTACACATCCACCACAGTAGCATACATCTACTGTCCAAAGACATACAGTCTCCATGGCAATCGTATCATCTGATATCAACCTGCACAAAAACAATATCAATAATATAAACTGAGTCATCTGGGCCACTCTTCCACTCACATCTGTGAGATCTGGAAGAACATCTGCCCACAGAGAGTAAAACATCAATGATGGGCTATCTGGACTATTCTTCTCAAGCAAGGAAGAATAACTGTCCTGATTTCTGAACCTGGACCATTCACCTATCTTGGCCATTCCTCCGGCACTAAAAAAAGTGCAACCTAGAGAGAATGAGTCTGCCCTAGGGAAAGCCTGTCCCTGATTGTTGAACCTGGACCATTCACCTATTTGGGCCATTCCTCCGGCACTAAACAAAGTGCAACCTGGAGAGAATGAATCTGCCCTAGGGAATGACTATCCGGACCATTTCCTAAGGAAATCACTATCCTGCACCAACCTCCAAAACGGATCATTCTTCGAAACTGCTCACAACTGTGAGCTTCGAAAGAATGACTGTCCGGCTAGGCAGACCAGTCTTCTTGACCACTACTAAGAGTGACCGTCAAGAAGAAAGACTGCCCTAAACCATTCCCCCACACTGGCCACAAGGGGAATCGTTGTCTATGGTCCATCAACAATCCATCAAACCATTTTCATTACAAAAATGACCGTTCGATCTGGACCATTTTCCGAACTTGAAAATGCATGTCCGTCAGAAATCTCAAACCACTTTCCGAACTGGAAAGGGGGACTGCTCATCCTGGACCATTTTTCGAACTGCAAAATGACTATGCATAAATCAATAACACATCAGTGCTCTCTCCCAACCTGGGAGTCATCTCTTCCTTTTTCAATAAGAAAGTCGTCTCCACGAGCTCCATCTTGAGTACGCAAATTCTTTCATCTTGGACAGAGGCCTTACCAAAATATCTGCTTGTCTACTCATCTGTGGAAATATATATATTGGAGAACCACTTCTCTTTTCTGGACTTCATTACGGAGAATGTAATGCTTGATCTCAATGTACTTCGGTCTTTTTGGAACACTGGTTTTCTCTGAAGGCTTCAAATAGCTCTAATCAATATAGTATATCATTGTTGGATTCATCTTTTGTTTCATGCCAGCTCATAACATCGTGGCAAGGGTCAAACTAGAACATATCCAAGTGGCACTTCTTCTGTCATCATGAGAGTTTGTCATGGATTAGCAATCCATTATCCTCGACTTCTGAGTAACCATTCTGATACAATATCTCTGTTATAGAAAGTTTTTCACCACACTTCTGCTGTGCATTGGAGGTTCTCCACCAAGTTGTCTTCTTCCATCTGCATACAAGGGTTTCTTTTTGGTATACCTCAAAGCCTTGAGGTTGCTCTACATACGCTCATTGTTCAATTATTCTGGAGAACAGTCTTTTCATTTATCTAATGTAGACTCCAACCCATGGATATTGCAGACGATATAATGGCTCATGTAGAGGTATGTTTGGTTTACTGGAACAAGCAATTATCAGTCTTCTCCCTCCATCTAGGAGAACCTCTAGATCTCATAATGCTTACATTCATAAGTCTTCCATACACTGTTCGTCATCACAACTTTCATTTCCTCTGCTCGATTGCTTTTAGTGAGTTCAGATCAAGCTGGTAGTTTTGTGATTCTCGATACAATGACTGGTTGTTCTAGCTTTTCTTTCTCTCTTGGAATCTTCATGTTCTTCTTCATGTTTCTCTTTAGCTCTTGGGTCCAAGGAGTTTTCTATAGATTCCATGCCTTGAAAATTTCAACTTCTTTCTTTCATCATAGGACCATGGATGTGGATGGACAACCAGGGATACTTTGAGGCTTCTTTTCGAAGAAGACTTCTTCTAAAGTCACACTGAACACGTGCTGCTTTTCATGGTTGCTACCATGGATAGATACCTCATCATCTTCAATGGATCATATAATTTAGGATTAGCTCCCTCCTAATCCTTGCTTCATGCATGAATGCATGCTCTTCTTTTGGAGATATATAATCGACTCCCTCCATCTAACAAAGTCCACGCTTTCGTCTGCATCCTTATTGCCTTCTACAAAGTGTCACAAATCTTTTTTCAATTTCCTCTTGATTGTTGACTTCTTTCTGTCTTTACTTCTTCTAGGTTTCTTCAAGATTGATTATGATTTCGGCTTACCTTGCGACTATTACTTATGTAATAACTTCCACATGAATTGTTACCAGGGGTTGTTGATGTACTTCATCCTTTCATGTGTATTGCCTGACTTGTAGTCATTGTGATAGCAATCCTTATCTTGTTGTTCTTCCATAGGTGAAGTTTCTCTTTGAACATATTATCTTCTAAGAAATAGATATGCAAGATATGTACAGAAAACATGGTATGTACAAGAACTATGAAGAATATTGTTACCTTGTCTTAAAAGAAGAAGTTTGTTTTGTCCTGCTTAGTTTTCTTTGAGGGTTCCCTTTCTTCGGCAACTGATGCTTCGTGTGTTTCCTTCCTTTTCTTTAACTTGGGACAATGATTCTTGTAGTGACCATATTTTTGACAATTGAAGCATTGTATTTTTGACATATCTTTTTCTCGATTGGGCTTCTTCCTTGAGCCAAACTTCTTTTTATTCCTGAAGTTCTTGAACCTTGATGTGAAGGCTTGATCATCGTATTTCTTTTGGGGTTTCTCTTTTGCACTAATCCTTGATTCTTCTTGTGCGCAGCAAGTCCAAAGTTCTTCAAATGTAGGACACTCCTTCCTTGTGTTCATGCTAGCGGCAAATGCATCCCATGTCTTGGGAAGACCATTGAGTACTATATTTACCAGTTCCTTCTCTGAAATGATCTCTTCAATAGCTTGTAGTTGATCTCTTAACTGAGAGATTCTCACAAAGTATGATGTTATGCTGTCATCATCATTCATCTTCATGTCACGGAGCTCATTCTTCAGACTCATTACTTGTCCAATGTTTCTGACTGATAAGAGGTTTGTTAGGGCATCGTACATCTTCTTAGATGAGTCAAGATGGGAGATGTAGGGTATCAAGTGGTCTTTTATAGAATCCACAATGATACTCATGGCATTGATGTCATTGTCTTTGAACTTCTCCATAATTGCAACGTTCTGCGGTTCCTTCTCTTTTCCTTCTTCAAACTATGGTTCCACAATCTTTCCTTTCACGATATCCAACACTTTATTCTTGGCAAGGATGAGATCAATCCTTGTCTTCCATGCTTTGAAGTTAGAAGCCCCTTCTAACTTGTTTTCTGACTTCATAGAGTAAGTCATAATTGCTTTGACTTGGTCAACCCTTGATTTTGACCAAAAACTCAAACTTGACGTTTTAGCTTGCTGAGAGTATCAGGAAATGCGCTAGGCTAGGGCGCACTAGTCTATCCAGAAATTAGGTCAATCCCTTCACTTAAGGTGCCTCAACGAGAGGGTTAGGGTTTTGTTGCTGCAGCAAAAACTGGTTGCAACTGCAACTGAGCAAATCCTCCCAATCTATCTTCTAGCGGTTAGATTGTTCGAAGATAGGGTGGGCCGATAACCTGTTAGAAAGTAATGGATGTGCTCGTTTAACCATAGACAATATAGCAATATTGTCACCCAACCATAGGCCAAACCCACCCCCGAGCACCTTAACCTTGACAGAGAATCATTCCAAACCCTAGGCTAGATAGCCAAACAAGATAGCGCACCTCTCTCCAGGGATAGCACATCAAGCAAGAGTAACAAAAACTGATCAGAGAGTCCAACGCAGAAAACCGAAAATGCAGATTGCAGAACTGCCAGCAGCAGTTGCTCCCAAGACTTGCGCACAAACTAGCCAACTGCAATGCACACAAGTGTACTTCTGCAGTTCTAAGAATACTGGCTATAATGAAGACTGGCCTCCTATATTTATACTGTTTCTGCCAGACTGCCTGGGCCGACTTCTCATTCTGGGTGTTAATTAATTAGTATATAACATTTCCTTTAGTCGACTTCTTCTCTTGGAAGCTAATAACCTAATACAAATCATTCTCTTGAGCCGACTTGTCTTCTAGGGTTCTTAATCAATTATTTAGGGTTTATTCTTGCTTCCCGGAATATTCTATTCTCATTAGGTTTACAAGTGGAGATAAATACCTCTCGCGGCTACCATAATATCAACATTCCCCTCATATCCCATGGAAAACACCTAACAACCTTAAACACGCAAGGACAAAGGGTCACCCACTAAGGAATGTGAAGAGTCACCTTCTCATGTTTTGTGATAGATAAGATAAGATAATTTTATTAATGTCTAACAAATGACCACAAAAGTAGGTCGATGGAACTGAAGGTTACAAGTAAAAGTACAATGTGGGAGTGCAAGCGCATCACCTAGATAATGCCAAGAATAACATAAAAAAAGAAACCTATTGTAGTACAACCTCAGAATGTATATGACCGTGACAAAAGTACGGTGATCCAAAATATAGGTATAAGTGAGTATGTCCAAGAGTGAAGTGGGCAACTCAAAAGTCTGTCAAGTGAGAGAGGGGTTTGATGATGAGGTTGTTGAGGTCTCCCAGGTCTAATGGTTGAGGACAAGGGGGCTGAACTAGGCACTAGTTCACTATCGGAGTCCTCAAGAACTACTGAGGGGCCCAGCTATCTAATCCTTGGGGGGATGTAGGAGCAGGGGATACTCCTAGCATCCAAGGCCGAAAGAAAGAAACTCTAGATAGATCTCTGGCAACTCATCCGAACCTGGGACGTAGTCTGACGGACGAGAATCGCCCTGCTCTGGATTCGACTCCTGAAGTAAGACCGTATCGACTTCCCAGTCGACTTCTATAGGAAATCAACAAAATCAAAATCTTGCAATAGTCCCAATTCCTAAAAACCCCAAGAAAGCCATGATGGGCCTCAACTATATTCCCATATACGAAGGTGATAAAGATCCCAAACGACATTGGTTCGTTTGTGAGAGATTTTGGGATGCGGTTGACATTACTAACGAGGATAAGCAGATGGCACAATTTGGTGCCGCACTTCGAGCCAGAGCCCTAGCCTGGTTCATGAATTTTACAAATAACCAGCAAAGATCAAAGGCAGAAATAAAGCAAAGCTTTCTCAGATTCTTTAAGACGCAAGACGTAAGTCACATGGCTGGGCAAAAGCTAAAAGAAATCAAACAAAGTCCGAGTGAAACCGTCCAAGAATACGACAAAAGATTCAAAGACTTATTGAGTAAAATTCCTTACGCAATAGAAGAAAGACTACTCGTACAATGGTATGTGGCAGGACTCCTACAAAAAATCCGAGCTCCACTATGAATGTACGACATTCAAACATGCGAGGATGCATTGAAAAAAGCCCAATACATAGAGATGAATGATGAAGGAGTGTTGACTTCATCAGCAATAGAAAAATGACTAGAGGAAAAACTCACATAAATACAATAGTTTATAAAAAACATGTCCATTACTTGGAACGAACTATGGTGCACTATCTGCTCGAGTGAAGGACACACGAAAGACTGTTATCACACAAATTGTAGGTTGGACAAAGCCCGACCCAATCCACAAGATGGCGAGAACTATGAGAATACTTACCCACTATCACCTTAGGTATGTACTCCCCTCGCTTTAGTGAAGGAGAAATCCTACACAAGGGGGGTATCCCGGGTGATCCTAGGGGGAAATGAGATGGAAAGTGGAGTAATGGAAGATGATGCCCCTATAGGTCAACATAAGAAGTGGAATATGGCTTGGTAATAAGTCTCGGTGATGGTCAATAGTTTCCAAATGCTTGAGTACCTGCAAAAGAGATGTACCTGCCCGAGACAAGAGAAAAGACAAGTATACAAGCCCAATATTCAAATGGACAAGCAAGTGAAGCTTGTTGTCCTATATAGCAGCAATAAACAATGATATAGATCAGCAAGTAAGTGATAATAGAAGCTGCTAGATATGTCACTGAAAGTCAAGTAAAGATGCAAGAGATTAAGCTAGCAATGACTAGTATAACTCAAGTAAGATAAAGTTGGACTTTAGTGATAAAATAAGGCTGTTAAGAAATGTTATTGAAGAGATATAGGACAGCCTTATGGCTGTAGCAAAAGGTTGATACAGCAGCAAAATTCAACCATCAAAAATCACAAATAAACCACCCAAAAGATGCGCTAAGATTAGTAGATTATTATGGCATCTTCTTAGTAATTTATGACGGTTGAAAAGTGAGTAAGAAAGAAGTTTGGATGAGTTTGCTGCAGCCCTAATGGCTGTAGCATAAAGTTTATAACAGCAATAAGATGTCCTTGACCAATCAAAACGCCCTAATGGCTCAAGCAAGCTATTAAGGCAAAGAGTTGATTCCACTTTAAACAATTTGAATATCTCGTAAACTCACGTATTCCAATGTAGTAATTTATTTCTCCAATGCAATTTTCAGATTAGTGTTTTATATCTATTGGGTAAATGGAGTCTTGGATGTAAGAGTTAGATCCACAATATCACTAGGGGTGTAGGCACTTCTACTCCCTAGAGCATGCAAAACTAACCAAGGTAAGGCTAGGAGGGTGTAAGCCCTTTTACTTCTCCTAGAAACCTTGTAAAAATGGCCATTCAACTAGCAAAATTATATGAACCTTGGTGGAGGGTGTATGCTATTATACTCCTCCAAGGGTTTGAGACAAGATCATCAATGAAACTAGAAGAAAACACCAACAAAATGCAGAAATTTCCTTACCAATTCCAAAATAGCAAGATCAAACCCTAGTTTACCAAGCAAATGCCCATCCATAAGCAAGAGAACAA
>ML802657.1:324979-343723 GCA_009831015.1 Picea engelmannii | reverse complement strand
TATAGTTGTGATAGCAATCTTTGAAAAGTTTTATTATTGAATACTTGGTAGCATGTGAGCACTATTGAGATAAATGCTTATTGTAATCATTTACTAGATATAACTAACATCTCCTCTAGGAGAAACTTCTTGTTTTGTTTCCAAGTTTCCATGAAGGAATGATTGATCACAACACTAGAAGAGTGTTTCTCTCATTCCTTATTATTGTATCTCATACTTTTTACCCTTGTTTCAGGCAGGTCACAAGTGATAGCTCTAAAGGAGCTACTGTGACGTTTGTTCTCGCTATTGTTTTATTATTATTATAAAGAGTATTATTCTTGTCTGTTGTTTTGTTGTTCTTGTTCCGGGCAGGTCACAGGTGATAACCCTAAGAAAGCTATAGTGACGATTGCAGGAGGCAAGATATTAGATGAGACATGGAGCAGACTATCCAAGTTGTATACATGATCGTATACATGCATGTACCAAAGAAGATGAAGAAGAAGCTACTTTTGAGATACAGAGTATCCCATATGGAGATTGATTGTAAGAAGCAAAAGGCTCCAAAGATGACCAAACACTAGAATAGAACTCACAGTAGACTTTGTCAATGGATAGTGAAGCCACCTTGACAAGAAGCAGAATTCATTTGAACTCTGAGTCAGCTTTTCATATTAAGATTTGGTATTCAACACCAAGTATATCCTGCAGAGACTATGAATTTTTTTTTGTAGACTCGAAAGAAATCAAGACTTAGAGTAAGCCTGATCTCAGAAAGGATCAGATGGGAAAAAGAGATGTCTTCCAGGACTGGTAGACAAATGCCATGAATTGAGAAGACTAGATCGTAGCTTCAGAGACCTCTAGGAGACATGAAATCTCCTGAGAAGATTCCCTTGTTTCAGTGACAAAGGAGGAAGCCAATCAAAAGGACTGGGATATGGATTTTGCCTTGAGACTAGATGGAAAGTCAATGGTGACTTCCAAAGATTGATCTAAGAGATCAAGCATGTTGCAGATAACAATACAAAGCCTGATTTGTGTCCAGAGGATTCTCCCGACAAGAGGGCGAAGACTATGATGAGACACTTGCTCCAGTAATCGAAGAAATGGTTCCAGTGTTCGTGAAGACAGTCTGAACAACCATGATTCCGATACAGTATGAGATTCAGAGGGAGCAGTCCCTGTATTTGAGATGGAGTTACCTCCATGAAAGAAGAAAAGCTACCCTCAGTGTCAATCATTGAGCCACTCTCAGTTTCAGATAAAGTTGTTGCCCTGATGAAGTAGAGGAGCTACTATCAGAGTTCAGCAACTACAGTGAGAATGGAGCAGTTATTCTCAGTTTCGGAAATAGCAGCTGTAGGTGCAGAGTCCCGGCTCCAGAAGGAACAGATGCAGGAAAAGTAGAGGACATACTCTCAGGCAGTTAGACAAATAGTGCTTTGCAAAAAGCACATAGAACCAACACATGATTATGCAGATTGAGTTGCAGCTGAGCAAGTGTACCAGGTTGGTACAGTGTGATGTGAAAATTTGGTTTCGAAGTACAAGACAGGAAGACTCATGTATGCAAGTTGAAGCAAGCTCCAAGAGCTTGGTATGTCAAGATTGATAGTTTTTTGATGAGCTTGGGCTTTACCAAGAGTAAAGTTGATACCAACCTTTACTTCAAGATTGAGAATGATGGACAAATTATATTGTTGCTATATGTGGATGACTTATTCTTGACAGATGGAGAAAAGCTCATCGCAGATTGTAAGAAGAAGCTTGTCGCTGAATTTGAGATGAAAGACCTAGGCCCGATGCATTATTTCTTAGGTCTTGAAGTTTGGCAGAGCCCAGAGAAGATCTTCCTTAACCAAGGGAAGTATGCAGTTAAAATACTGAAGAAGTTTGACATGTTGGAATGTAAAGCTATGGCCACACCCATGGAGACGAATTTAAAGCTCATGGTTGATACTTCGTCAGAGTTAGTTGATACTCTATACAGACAGATTATTGGTTCGTTGATGTATCTGACGAATACCAGGCCAGATATATGCTTTGTTGTGAACACCTTGAGTCTGTATCTGGTGGAGCCCAGACGTGTTCACCTTGTAGTTGCAAAGCATGTGATGAGATACCTTAAGGGTATATTGGATGATGGTCTTTGTTATACTAGAGATCATGACTTCAGACTGTATGATTATACTGATTCAGATTGGGTTGGAAGTGCTTCAGACAGAAAGAGCACTTCAGGATGTTGTTTCAGTTTGGGGTCAACCATGACTTCATGGCAAAGCAGGAAGCAATCCAGTATTGCTCTCAACACGACAAAAGCGGAGTACATTGCAGCATGTTCCGCCAATTGTTAAGCCATATGGCTTCAGAAGTTGCTGACATGTCTGTTCGATCTGGAGATGGAAGCTACCATGATTCTATGTGATAACCAGAGTTGCATAAAGATGACAAAGAACCCAGTGTTCCATGATAAGACGAAGCACAGAGAGATCCGATATCACTACATTCGTTACATGGTGTAGAAGGGAGTTGTAAAGCTCCAATATGTTGTCACAGATGAGCAGGTTGCAGATGTGTTGACTAAGCCTCTGTCTCGTGTGAAGTTTGAGTACTTCCGAGACAAGCTTGGTCTAGTCCGAAAGGACCTCCCTCGAAAGGGGGAGTGATGTTAATGATACTATGGTATCCTGACCAACAGCGGGTAGCTCAGTTAGGATTTTATATCCTAGGGGACTAATCATCCCTGGGCAAATCCCGAAGGTCCGGTAAGGACAGCCTGTCAAAGTACCTGTGCATGTGTATGCCAGCTGTGGTCAGTAGTGGTAGCTTAGTTAGGATTTTATATTCTACAGAATCTTATGATTCCTGGGCAGATCCCAAAAGTCCGATAAGGACAGTCTATCAGAGTACCACGTGGTAGCTTGTTAGGATTTTATATCCTAGGGAATCTTCTGATTCCTGGGCAGATCCCGAAGGTCCGGTAAGGATGGTCTGTCAAAGCACCACAGATGTTGTTGATGATGCACCTGCCTCATTCTGTTGCCACATATAGATGTTGATGTTCCAGCTTCGTGTTGTTGATGATGTTGTTGTTCCAGCTTCGTGTTGTTGATGTTGATGTTCCACCTTCATGTTGATGATGATGATGATGTTACTCTAGCTCTGTGTTGCAAATGATGATGTTACTCTAGCTCTGTGTTGCAGATGATGATGATGATGTTCAGTTTCTACCGATGTTGATGAAGAGAAAAACTTTTGATGACCTATAGATATGACCAACAATGTTCCCAATGTTGATGACGATGTCCCCTCCTCTTGATGATGTATTGAGTCCAGTTAGTTGTTATTGATGTTGTCAGTAGAATACCCTTCATATTAAGGGGGGGTGTTGAAATATTGTAACTTCGATGAATATTCTACTTATATTTGAGTCATTATTGTATAGATCAAATCCCCTTTTGTGGATTGGTCAACATGTATTTGTATGGTGGTATTTGAAAAGTCGACCCCTAGTAATTGTAAAGTGGTTTTAGCCACTTCTAGGAGAAGTCGGCTCCACCAAGTGAAGAGTCACAACCCTAGCACCACCTCACAACTTGTATTCATATGTGAGGATGGTGTCTCATTTGAACACACACCACATTAGCTCTGTAGTTATGAAGAAGTGCACAAGTCTTGGAAGAATTGCTACTGTAGCTAAGTGTGACGTCAAGGAGGGTTCTTGGTCTGTGTCTTGGTATCTCTTGGTTATGTGGTGCGCTACTCTTCCTAGTGAAGGAGTAGAGGAGGATCTTTTGTTCGGTCTTTGGTCTATCTATATTGAGGAATTTTTTGTTGGGTTTTCTCCCCCATTAGAGTTTCCCAGGATAATCTGTGTGTCTCTATTGTTTCTGTGATTGCCTCTCTTTCAGTGATCTTATTTATGCAACTAATGTGCTAAATGATTAAAATAATAAAGAAAAATCATAACTGCTAGTTGTGTAAGTAAAACTTCAACAAGGTATCAGAGCAGACCTGAAAGAGACCAACTCACAGTTTATAAAGAAGTGGCTAGCCTTAGCGCACCCTCTTCAAAATTCAATTTTTCGTGTAGCAGCTGCTGTAGAATTAGGGTTTCTACATAAACCCTAAGGGTGATGTTTTTACCTTTGTTGGAGGACGTTGGTGAAACTAAGATCACCTAGGAACTCGCCCAAGCAAGGCGCATCACTTCCCTGGATCAGAATTCCGAAATTTAAAGTTTGAGAAATTAGGGTTTCCTCATAAAACCCCAAGTTGCAGTTGCAGAAGTTAGACAGCATAAGGACTTATGATATGGTGACAGTGAGTGAGAACCAGACAGTATCCAGTATTCATATAGCAGCAGGAGGCTCCTAAAGATGCGGAACAGAAATGTTCAAGATGAAGAGAAAGATGGATACTCAGATATAGTTGATGAGATACAGGTAACTGCAGGTTGCTCCAGTACTGTTCTTATAGATGCAGAGGGAGCAGGTTGATCCAGTATGAAGTCAGAAAGAAAGAAATGTTCAAACTCAAGATGGCACCCAGGATATTACACAAGAGAACTTCAAGGATGATGATTATCAGATGTTGCACAGTTAAAGAAGCTCTTAGTTTGGTGCAAGAGGGAGCTATGTCTCTGAGTTCGAAATGGAGGATCGTGATTTGGTGCAGTTAGGAAAGCAGTGGTCCACGGAACAATTTACTCAGTGGATGAGTAATGAGATATTTTGATCAAAATGAAAGTTATCCAGTAGATGGATGGTGCCCAGCAGATGGGTAGCATGGTATTATACCATGGAAATATTTTGAACCACAAGAGATTTTTTCAGATCCCATAGCTAGACCTTCGTAGAGAAGGGGAATGAGAAATTTGCCAAGGTTGGCCTCTGTCCAAGTGTTGAGTTTTGGATACTCTAGGGACATGCTAGAATACCCTCGTAGAGAGGGGTGTGACCACCCTCGTAGAGACGAGTGTGGATGTTTCTCCAAGGGGCAGCAGGCAGATACTCTCCTCTAGCCAAGGATTGAGTAGACTGGAACACAAACCTTAACCATGTGGAATGGTTAGTTGGCTCTTGAGGTTTGTGTTGTGATCCTGCGTGGATCATGGAAAGGGAGTCTAGTCTTGCCCAGGCTAGCATCTTAGCTTCTCTAGTTCATGTGGGATGACTAGGAGTAAAGCTATGGTAGTAGTCCTCCCAGTGGACGGGTGAGATAGATGACTACAAGATAAGGGAGAACATAAAAGGAATGGCAAAACTCATAGAATATCTTCTGTGTGAAGATAAGATATCTTTTGTGTGAAGATAAGAAAGAGTATCTTCTGCGTGAAGATGAAAGAAAGAAAGAGTATCTTCTGCGCAAAGATAAAGAGAACAAAACTTCTTTAATATGGATTCATGGAGAACCAGTCAGTGATCGTGATGTTAGATGACCAAGTGGATTATATTGATGCCTCCTATTATCCAGTTGATGTTGTTGCCCAGTTGATGATGTTGCCCAGTTGATGATATTGTTCAGTTGATGATGACATCCAGTGACCTGTCAAAAGATAAAGAATATCCTTCTTGTTAAGAGGGAGTGTTGAAATATTGTGTAACTGCAAAGAATATTCTTATCCCCCTTTGCGGATTGGTCAAATCCTAAATGTAATATGCAAACTAAGAAGTCGGCCCCCAGGCAAATTAAAGTGGTTCGAACTACCCAGAGATAGAAGTCGGCCCTGCCAGTGAAGAGACACCTCCTTTCAGCGCTTGCCAGTTTGTATAAATAAAGGAAGCCAGCACCTCGTTTGTTCACTCACTCAGCTCACTCATCTAGTGCGCAAGTATTGAAGGAAGCTGCAATTACTAGTTGTCGGAAGAAGGAAGAGAGAGAGAGGCGCATTGCTTGGGAGAGGATATTCTCTAGTGTTTGGTTTAATGTCTTGGCATTGGATTGGCTATGGTTCTTTGATTATTTTCTGGTCTAGCATCATGGTAGTTTGTCTCTCGTAGAGAGAAAGTTATTTTGATACTATACTTGGTTATTGAATCTATATTAAAGAAGTTTTGTTGGGTTTTCTTCAGGGTTTCCCAGGATAAATACCTGTGTACTCTTGTAATTGTGTTTCTCTCAGTGATCCTATCTATGCTATGGTTATCTAGTAAATTGAAAAGAAACCTAATAATAGCTCAAAATTTATCAGGCTTCCAGTTCAAGGAGTCAACCTTCAAGTGGGGAGGAGGAGTTAGCCCCTTCCATCTCTATCAAGAGACCCAGGTGGTTTACGCAGACATTGAAGGATGCTCAGGAGCATGTTGAGGCTCCAAGGAGCACTATAAGGGAGAGCAGACCTCCGAGAAAGTTTCTGAACTATATAGTGCTAATGAGTAGCATCATTGATTCTAAGTCTTCCAATATTTAGGAAGCAGCAGACCCGCAGGTTTGGTGGGATGCCATGGTGCAGTATGATGTGTGGGACATTGTGCCAGGACCGAAGGGATAGTCAGTTCCAGGTGGCTCTTTCATAAGTACCTTCCTCGTTAAAAGGGAGTGTTGATGTTTGTAGCATCGAACAAGTACTTCTGCACAGGTCTCTAGACGTGTGGAAGTCATCCAAAGCCTTCAACCTTAGTAATTTAATTAAAGTAAAGTGCCTTTTATAATTAAAGTGAGTTTAATTTAACGAAATGCTAAGGTTATTTGCATTAGTGAATTAAATGAATCTTAGCCATTGATCTCAAGTGAGGTGAGATCTAATCTCAATTGTTAATCACATTGGAGATTAGGGTTATGTTTGATTCAGTCATAACTCAAGATTATCAAAGCAAGGCAAGGTGAAGGAGAAAGACATCCACTTGAAGAACAAAGAAGGACTTTTGCTCAAGGGGATCAAGGACAACAGCAAAGAAGGACTTTTGCTCAAGTGCTTGAGTCACGAAGGACTGTGATTCAAGGGGACCTCAACAAAGGTGAGGAAGGACTTTCACCTAGAGATCAAGTCCAAAGGAGGAAAGTGTAGGTAGTGCAGCAAGGAGAAGAAAACTCAACAACCAAAAATTGAAGGACGGATAGAGGACAGATCTAGCAGATCTGAGGTACCAACAGATAGATCTAGTGCAAATTTGAGGTACCAGCAGACAGATCTAGCAGATCTGACGTACCAACAGGCAGATCTAGCAGATCTGAAGTACTAGTGGATAGATATAGTGCAAAACTGAGGTACCAACAAGCATATCTAGCAGATTTGAGGTACTAGGGGATAGATCTAGTGTAGAGTTGAGGTACCATTGGACATATCTAGTATAGAGTTGAGGTACCATTGGACAGATCTAGTATAGATCTAAGGTATAAGCAAACAGATCTAGCAGTTGAGGTACAAGCAGGCAACTCTCACAAATCTGAGGACCAACAAGCAGATCTGGGACGGCAGGTAGATCTGGGCAAATCGGGTAGAGGGTTTCTTCAGGGCCAAAGTTGTCAGGTTTGTTGTAATTTGTATTTTTCCTCAGTGGGCCATTTTTCCAGTAAGGGAGCCCTTGAAAGCTTGGAGTCATTATTTAATGAAAAGTTGATTTGAAGTGCACAATTTTTGTGTGTTGTGTGAAGTTTGGTTTTCAGTTTTTGTTTCTATAGCTTTATTTCTAGCTAGTATATTTTATTTTGTGTGTTGTAATTTAATTTTCAACAAGGAAATGCACAAGGTAGTAATTTATCTAGGTGTTGGGGTTAGAGAGATTTTTCAACACGAACCATGTGATTGCTTAGGGCCAAAGGAAAGGGTTTGAACCAGACAAGTATGCATAGTCGTCAATGGTAGTGAAAGAGATAACATACAGGGTGGATAGTGAGATAAAGGACATGAATGTGACATCAAAAACATTGATACATAAATTAAGAGTTAAATCTTTATATCTGTGACAAAGGAATTCACCCAACAACAAACTTTTCAAACCCAAACCGAACAAAGAATTTATAGACTAGAGTTCAAGAGATCAAGTTAGGGATTCGAAAACTAAAATCCATTCAGAAGACTAATGGCATCTCTGCCTGTGCACACTAGCCATGGATTGGTGGAAGTTAAGGTGAATATGAAGAGTTCATTGGAGAAGTGAAAATATTGTTGACCAATGAAGGATTGAATTTAGCTAATCTCTTTTTTCTATTTTCATATAAGCTTGTCTCAAGCGCGTTTTATTTTGTTAACTAGATATTGGCCCATATTGGTAGTAGTGGTAGTAGTAGGGGAGAAGTTTCCATTATATAGTTGTAGAATTGTCTCTAGCTTGGAATTTACCAAGCTTGAATACAATTTTATTTCATAAAGCAAAGCAATAATTTTTTATCTTATGTACACAATGAACATTTTTTGGAGAAACAAAGGAACCAGATATATAATCCTGTTTGGAAAAAAATTGCACATATGGAATCCTTTTGTTGGTATAAGAATAGTATGAGCATTAAAGATTGACATAAATAGCAGTAATATTATGAAAAATGTTTCTCACCAGATGTAGAAGAGCCACGAGGATTGAAGTCATCAAAATCATCATCTACATTAATTGAAGTTGTTACAGCATTCTTTTCACTTTTTGTAGCACCCTGGCTTTGACCTAAACTTGATGGTTTTGTTGCAGTAGCTGCCAGACTACCTTGAGCCCTACCCATGCAGAATTATATAGAGAGTTACAATCATAAGAAGGTTCAGATTTACTAAAGAAAATGCTCATCAGTAAATGTACTATTTAACATACATTTCCTCATTGCCAGGATCATCAATTGATTCTTGATAACTAGGAAGAGCTTCCAATTTCCTTTCTGACTGCTTTTTTGAATACCTTCCATTTGACAAATCAAGCAAAGCCCAATAAAATGCATATCAAAACCTTGTTGTGGGATAAAATCACTCTTATTACAAGTCCATAAACACACCCACTCTAGCTACTTAAGCAAAAAGAGAAAAAGAGCAGCAACTCTTAATTATCTTTATCCAAGCAATAAATTGAAACTAACAGGAATAAACCTTTTTATCCAGTGTTTAATCACCAGAGTTACCCCAATCACTCAAAGTGAATGTATGTCATTGAAACATCAAGGACAACCAAAACTCTTCCAAAGCATCTAACAAGCAATAGCAGTTACACTGTAACATGTTTCTGAAATATTTGAGATATCTAACTGATTAACAACTTCATCTAGTGATAACCTAACTCAAACAGTACAAATCTAAATAATATCCAACGTACAGGCATTATTCTCCGAGGTTTTGAATTTTATTGTTAATATTGATCTCATGGGTTTTAACCTAATAGATAGGTGACATTAAACTAATTCTAATTTTAAAATTACAGGAGGTTTGTGATCATGTGCTTCAATCATGATTTAAACATGTTTCATTAGCATTTTGGAGTTCAAGTATTAAAGAACAAGTTGACCCAAAAAAGTCACTTGTGATGCATTGGAAAGTACTGAGAATCACTTGGTTTATTTCCACCCTTCTTTCTGCGCAAAAGATTTATAAAACATGTGGAACGGATAAAAACTCAAGTTTCTTTGAAATGAATATTAACTTCTAAGCCATCGCAATCATCATAATCAGATGGGTAATAGCCAACCAGAAAGACCAAAGAACCATTGAGGCTCACATCATGGTTGAAACATAAATATTTTCCAGACCAATGTTTCAATGTAACAATGCTTGGAAAATGTATTCAAAATGTCTTTGCCAATGACTAACGTGAACAAAGAAGCACATTTGATTCCAATATATGAAAAATTTACAAAACAAGTTGAAAAAACAAACGTGTGATGCATAGTGAATGAACCTCGAAGAAAGATAATCGTTGTCATCGTATTCGTTTTTAGAGCTATATCGAACATCTTCATGATCCCTGAGTCTCCCAAAGTCATCATCTTTGTATCGATCTCCACTCCTACTGTACCCATCACCACCATCTCTACCATAACGATCTCCATCCCAGCTCTTCCGATCTTTGTCACTTCCATGTCGATATCCATCTTTGTACCTATCGGTTCCTTGTCCATATCTTTCATCATCTCTGCCCGCATTTCGACCTCCGTACCGATCATCATCATGTCGATCATCATCATATCCACCACCAAAGCCTGAGTATGAACTAGGCTTATGAAATCCTCCAGTTGATGAAAGCCCACAATATCTAGAAAACCAAAATGAATAAATGAAATTTTGCACGTTTAAGTTATATATGCACAAGTAATATTGAGCTATCCAGGCAACAGTAATGTTTTCCATCTGTACTTGCAAGTAGCTGCATAACCACTTACTTGTCTCTATTGGCTGCTGCTTTTTGTCTCGTTTCTTGTATTTTCTCTTTGTCATTGATGAGAGATACAATAGTCTGAGCCTTCTTTCTCACATTGATTCCCTGATCCTTTCCATTTGGCTCAACATATTGGAAATCTGAAAGCGTCTTTACCAAAGAAGAACACACCATCAATCTCATTACTGGAATGGCTTTCTAAAAGATGTGCATCAACATCTAAAATAGCAAAATCTACCCACGAATTTCTTTCAACTTGCTCAAAGAGTCAAAATGTGAATTTTCCAGGCAATATTACACTAGTGTGTCAGAAGGAATTATACCGAGATTTGGTAGTTATGCTCCCGAATCTCATCAATAATACGCTCCGATCCATGAGCCACCAAATACTCCAATACAGTCAGTGCCTTCAAAACACAAAAAACCGTGTTCTTACTCATGTAAACCACACATCGCTCAAAAACAACCCCGAAAACAATTATGTCATCTTAGACAAGACATGAACATAAAAACGCAGTGGCATTTTAGCCAAAGTAGAAGCATGAAAAATGTCATCCAGACAATTAAAATATTGATCAAACTAAACGCAGTGACATTTTAGCCAGAGTACAAGAATGAAAAATGTCATCCAGACAATTAAAATATTGATCAAACTAAACGCAGTGGCATTTTAGCCAAAGTACAAGAATGAAAAATGTCATCCAGACAATTAAAATATTGATCAAACTGACTCATAACCACCAATACTGATGACTAATAACTAGACTACGAAGGGAGGAGCAAATGTATCTACCTTGTAAACATGACGCCAGTTCCTGCCAGTATCAGCTATCCTTGTCCAGAGAACACCCATAACCAACGGGGATTCATTACTGTAAGCATACAAAACACTCTTATCGCTTCTTCTCAAGTGATTACTAAAAACATCTATCTATTTGTGTATCAATCCTCGGAATATAAATGAAAGAATCACAAACTATCTTACAATTTTTTTGTAGCCTGAGCAATTTCCGCCATAAGCGACCCATGTGGACCCCAAGGTTCATTGCTTGTTGCATCGAGAACCTAAAAGAGAGTGCGTTATTTTGAAGATTCCATTTATTAAATTATTAAAAATGAATTGGAGAAGAAATGTATGCATTTCCTCCCGACAGTAAAATATGTCCTCTCCAACCAGAATATTTACAATTAGTCAGGCCTTTCATGAGCGCTATGTYACAAAGTCAGGMCATTGTAGATCTACATTTCAGACTTGAGCATTCTAGAATCTAGCCACATTAAGAGATCAATTCATGACTGATTTTGAGATTTTCAGGGTCTTTCGAGGGCCAGTTATCCTTTCCGCAAAATACTCATCGGTACTCTGCTTAAATTCCTCCTCAGAATGCTTTTTCAAGTACTAGATCCTAGAAACATTAAGCATTTCCAAAGAATGAGATGCAAAACTGTTCTTTCCCACATTTGCCAACTCTGCCTACATGGTCAATTTAGCTATCTTTTGCTTCAAACTTCGAATAAATTATGAGCAGACTCTTAGTGATCCTGCTCACTGCTTCCAATATTTAAGTAAATTGCAGTAGTAGTTCGCAGAGCAGGAACTTCCGTACAATTGCTGAAACTTGATTCAACATAACTATGTGATAACCTATACATCTGCCGGATGTGGTATTTCAGAAATAAACGGATGCACGGCTTCAAACATAATAACAATGCCAATGGGGTTGTGGTTCAGCGGTGAAGAATGGTGGCATGCCAATCCACCCACCAAGTTTCAATTCCACTGGAGGCGCATATCAGCGATTGGGGCAATGGGTAAGTCTGGGATGATTTTGACAGAAGAGTAATCCTGTCGCTGTCGTGGCAGCTTAGCCTAAGGAAAGTCCTTGACAGCAAATGGTTTGTCCTTTGAGGACCATCTCGCCCATAAAGACCAGCCGCTCGTGATGCCTAATGTATTCAGGCCAAATTTGATGCTTCCGGAGTTTAAAGGAAACACTTTCGAAAAAACAAATAGAAACAGTAACCATTGACTATAAAATTTAATATCAAGGATATGGTGAGCGGGATTCTAACCTTCTGTTCAATTTCAGGAACCTTGAGAACCTTCTTATTCACCTCTCTCTTGCTGCAAGAGAATCCAAAATAAATCAGAGCCAATTAAATTGATAAATCCGCAATCAAAAAATCTGATAATAATAAAGGAATCCACAAGCCGTATATCAAGAAATCTCCCGAAAGCTCATCCAATGTGGCCAATTTGCCCGGCATTGCATGGATTATTCACCCTAACACTCAATGGGAAACGGCAGCGGTTAAATTTACGGAAGAAAAAAGGAGAGGGGGATAGGGGAAATGTCATACATTTCTCTGACGGTTTGATCGAAAACCTTCATGAAATCCATTTTGTGGATCGGCCAAAACCCTGCTTGGACGCCACTAAAGTACCTTTAGAAGCATGAAATTCAACGAATTGCTTCTATGATAAATGAATGTGTGCAAATTAATGGATTCGTGAAGAAATGATACCTTACCAAGTTGATAAAGTGTTTCGAGGGCCGATCCAGTGAGAAACCCTGAGATAATCTTTCCAGCCGTTTACAAATGGGTATTCTATCCAGCGGCCTGGAAAAAATGGGAGATCTGAAATAAACAGAGCAGTGGATTTACAGTACGGATGTGCTCGCTCGCTCTTCCATGATATACCAATTCCAATACAAATCCCGAGGCAGCCACTCCGGGGTTTATATTTGAAGTTAACTCTGGTTACAGTCCCGGGGTTTAGAGAATATTCCTTTTGAAAAAGTGAGTTAAAGTTTATTTTAGCGTTAATTACGTTATTATGAATGCTCACTCGGCGGTTTATATTTGAAGTTAACTCTGGTTACAGTCCCGGGGTTTAGAGAATATTCCTTTTGAAAAGGTAAGTTAAAGTTTATTTTAGCGTTAATTACATTATTATGAATGCTCTTTTAAAATTTCTCCAACTTCTTTTATTAATGTTCTTTTAAAAATAAAAAGTAAATAGAGAGTATGAATTATAAAAATATTAATATTTGTACCACCTGGTTTTCCGTGGCAGATGATGACGTGGCGCATAAGTCTCGCTTGTCAATGCGGTGATTATGTCATGCCAATTCCATGTGTCTTAAAGCGAGACATCAACTAGATCTCCGTGGAAAGCAAAATGTGTTCACAATAAATTATTGTTGTTGTGGTGTCTATAGGTTGGTGTGTGAAGCTGCACGTTTCACTTTACTAAGTGCCTTGGCACCCACATGTAGAGTGGGGTACTTTATTAATGTGGAACGAAATATTATGTATCAAAGTAATAATTTCATAGATTGCCTCGAGCATGAAATTGAGGCAATAGTATTTTCCAGCTCGAATCATCATTATCATTATTAGTCCCTGCCCCAGGCCAAGGCAGTGACTATAGCTTTCTCGTGGCGGTCAACCCGTGCATTATGTTTATTAATTGGCCAGTTTTGTATTGTTTTTAAGACTATTTTGGCCATCTTTTCAAATATTATTTATTAATTTATTTTTTTTAAATTAATTTATTTTTATTTTTATTTTGAAAAATTATATTCCTTTTGGGACTAATTTAGGGTTGTGGAGAGAAATATGATTTAGGTATTTGCAGTGTATTTAAATTGATTTAAAAAATAGATAACACCAAATTATACGATTTGTTAAACTATCGGTTGATATGATCTGTTTTTGGCAATATCTTACATTGCAGTTAGTTTTGAGAATCGCCAGTCTGACAACACTGTAGTGCTGACAAAGCTGCAGTGCCTGCAACCCGACAGTCTAGGCTGGTGTGAATTGTCAAATGGTTGTTAATATGTCACCTGGCTATTGTCTATTAATATGTCACCTGGCTATTGTATGCCTTTGCCACATCTTTCCCATGAAGGGAAGTCCATTCATGCTCCATCGCGCTTCATGCTCCATCATACACAATTCTCAGGTTGTCTACCTTTGCCACATCTTTCCCATGAAGGGGAAGTCCATTCATGCTCCACCGCGCTTCATGCTCCATCATACACAATTCTCAGGTCGAAAGGATCGCCCTTTATATCCATGGTCAATTCCTTTTGACCTCCGTAACTTCTAGCATGCACTCCAATGGAAGAAAGAAGAATTGTAATGGAGGAATACCTGCAAATGGAGGCGCACCCACATAATAGGTAAAAACATAAATAGGATTTTTGAGTTAATAATCTCAGTTCAATTACACAAAAAGCAATATCTTAGCTTATTCCTATAGGAGAAACATATCTCAAAGCAGTCTCTTAACTTATTCCTACAGGAGAATCATATCTAGGAGGAGCATGACAGACAGAGAGAAGGCAAGAAAGCATGTAAGGAATCTTTGTTTATCATAGCTTTCTGGTCTTTTGGTAGAAGTTCATGGTCTGCTTTTCTATTTTTGCTTCCATTTACAAGTATAGCTAGTCAGTTTCCACGTTCCTACAAGCTATACACTAAATACAAATACAATATTTTCGAATTTTACTAGCCTACCTTCATTTTTTTGCATTCTCTAGTGAATGACAGTTTCTCATTTTCCTGAGCACAACTTGCCAAGAAATATGCCTCTGTCATGGAGTAGTTAGAACAAAATGGAAGCCAACCCTTTGCAAAATGTGCTCCAGTGGGACAATCTAAAGCCATAGCAGGAAATACTGTTTTTATAATAGTGAATGGAGGTTCTTTGATAGGATCAAATATGAAGCATTTACCGATATAATGAAGAGAATATCGCTACGGGCTTAAGACTGCTTGTAGGGGCTCATTATTAATACTGTTGGCTACAGGCTTAATATATAAGATATCCTTTCTGGTGGGAATCATGGTATTTAATTGTGGCTGCACTGGAAAATCGATGAGCAAATTACTTTTGACAAATTCTTTGGGGAGAGAGTTTTCGCTCAACCGGGCACCACCTAAAGGCTTGGTCTAAAACCCAAAAATAGGCGAAGAAATACGAGAATCCATGCATAGTGACCTTCACTTGGCATATACAAAATGCTATAATATATAAGACACAATATTGTATATTATGATAGAATATAAATTTTTGTAATATGATGGAAAAAATGAGGAGAAATTTTTATTCATGATACAATAAATCCTAAAAGTTTTGATTCTCTTTTCTACCTTGTGGTTCTACTAAACTGAAATCGAACAAATTGGGGGCAATCAGACTCAACTCAGCTCTGCATATTGACGGCCTTTGTTCTGAAACCTGTGATCTGAAATGTACTCCAAGGGATTACTTCAATGTCCACCGACAAAGTTGATGGAGTCGCCCATTCATAAGAGAAATGAATACAAAACAATGATGTTGGAGTCTCCCATGCCAAGCATGTGTTTAAATAATGTAACTACAAAGTGTATTCTAATTATTATTGATATAGTATTCATTGGATCAATACCCATTGCGGATTGATCATGTCGGCTATTGTAAAGGACCAAATCCCCTTTTGCAGATTGGTCAAAATATAATTGTAATAGGCAGAAGAAGAAGTCGGCCCCAGAATATATTAAAGAGGCCCCATAATATATTAAAGGTGGTTATAACCACCTAGAAGAAGAAGTCGGCCCTGCCAGTGAAGAGACACTTCCACATGTGCCATAATTGTATAAATAAGGAGGCTAGCGCCTAGACACACTCACTTGTTCATTGAGAGACAAGTTTCGGAGCTGCAGCTGCAGAAGAGAGAGAGAGAGAGGCGCATCCTTGGGAGAGGACTTTCTGTATTTGTTTGAGTTATCTCTTGGGATTGTATTGGCTATCTATAATAAGGAAGTTTTGTTGGTTTTTCTCCCCCATGAGGGTTTTCGAGGATAAATGATGTGTCTCTTTTGATTGTGTATTTCTCAGTGATCCTATCTTATGCTATTGTTATTTATTGAAATGCAAAGAACTCTAATAATAGCTTAAACATTAACATGGTATTAGAGCTAAGCTGAAGAGAGCATCTTTCACAAGAGAAAGTGAAAAACATCACTATTGTCATACATGCAAATTAGGGTTTTTTGTTGGTGAGGTGTTTCAGCCCTAAAACCATCTAGAAAAGTGTGCCCTCCCTCGAGGATCGCTTTGGCATCCCCAGCACAACTTTTCAGTGGCTAGATCTCCCGGAAAGTGAAACCCTAGTTTTCACAAAGTACCAGAAAACCAGAGTACCAGAAGTACCAGAAAACCAGAAGCACCAGTCCAGAAATCCATTGGTCAAGTTTGAAGGGGTAAAAGTTGGATTTTCATAAATCTGACTGCACCAGCTTACTCGCCTCAACTCAGCGCATCTATCCCTTGGATCAGAATTTCAAAATTTGAAGTTTGAAAAATTAGGGTTTCCTCATAAAACCCTAAGTTGCAGTTGCAGTTGCAATCTCAGAACCAGTTGCAGTTGCAGCCGTAGTACCAGTTGCAATCACCCTTGAAGTTCTTAAGAGTTGGTGATCATTACCGCTGCTACCAGATGGTGCAACTACCTGCAAATGCTATCAGAGGTATGTACTCACATATGTTTAAATGGTTAAACTTTAAAGAGTATTTGCAGGAGAAGGGATCTCTTGCCATAGATTCAGAAGGATATCAAGATCCAACACATTCAGAAGAATAATGCAACTCGGGTTTGATTATTCTGATATGCATCTATTTGTTATGACATTATCTTGATTAGTGATGCATGTTGAAGCCATTATCAAATTATTAGATGGATTAAAGTAGAGATCATAGAGTTTATTCTCTAACCTAACCTTCTGTCAAGAAAGCATATTATCCTAGTACAAAAGACAGGTTGAAGAAAACACTTGTCATATTGAGTGAAGGAGACTTGGAAGGAAAGTAACAGCACACTCATTCTCAAGGACAAGACTCCAAGCTCTGGGAGAAATCTCTTGTGTTAGTTCCAGGTTGCCATGGAGGAATGTTCGATCACAACACTATGAGAGTGTTGACCTCATTTCGTATTGTACTCCTTACCTTTAATCTTTGCTTCAGACAAGTTGCAAGTGATAGCTCTAAAGGAGCTATTGTGATGATTGTTCGTGCTATTGCTTTATATTATCAAAAGGATATTACTCTTGCTTGTTGTTTTGTTGACCTTGTTCCAGGTCACGGGTAATAACCCTGAGGAAGCTATAGTGAAGGTTGCAGAAGGCAACGTACTAAAGGAGAAACCTTGAAAGAAGCAATCATCATTGGAAAAGAAGAAGGTGGCTTGTATAAACTAAAGGGTCACTCAGAAGCTGCCATGACCCATGCCATTGAGAATCCATGTGAACTTTGGCATAGAAGATTATCCCACATCAACTACAAGGTGCTACCATACATATGCAAAGCTGTCACAGGTCTACCAGAACTCAAGGTTGACCATGAAGGCGTGTGCAATGGATGTGCACAAGGGAAGAACATCAAGAACCCTTTTTCTGAAGAGAGACAACAAAGCAGAAGGAGTCCTAGAACTCATTCATTCAGATTTGTGTGGCCCAATGCCATCATCCTCCATTAGTGGGTATGTATATTATGTATCATTTATTGATGATTATTCTCATAAGACCTGGGTGTATTTTTTGAAATCTAAAGATGAAGTGTTCAACAAATTCAAGGAATTCAAAGCCTTGATAGAGAATCTTTCTGAAAGAAAGATCAAGATACTCAGGTCATATAATGGAGGAGAATACACCTCAAAAGAGTTTGTCAACTTCTGCAAAGATGTTGGGATCAAGAGAGAACTCACCACTCCCTATAATCCTCAACAAAATGGTGTAGCTGAAAGAAAGAACAGAACGATAATGGAAGTTATGAAGACCATGATCCATGATCAAGATCTTCCAATGTGCTTATGGGCAGAAGCAGCAGTGACAGCCGAATATGTGTAAAACCGTTTATCCCATAGTGCACTTGGGTTCAAGACCCCAGAAGAGATGTTCACTGAAAAGAAACCAGAGGTAAGCCATCTCAAAATATTTGGCTACCCAGTATTTATACATATTCCGAAAGAAAAGAGAAACAAATTGGAACCCTCAGGAAAGAAGGGAATATTTGTGGGACACTGTGAGGTCTCCAAGGTCTTCGGGATTTATATACCAGGTCACCATCACATCGAGATCAACAGGGATGTGACCTTTGATGAAGATGCAGCGCTCAAGAAATCGAGAAGATGCCAGCTTTAAGAAGTATATGAAGAGGAACCTGTAATCCCCAGAGTTGCAGAATCAGTGAGGGAGGTTCCTAGAGCTGCAGAACAGTGAGGGAAGTCGTAACTTCCGATGATGAGGAAATTCTAGAAGATCATGACATAGTATAATTTCAAGAACCTCCTCAGATGACGATCTCCCATAAAAGAAAGCCTGCTTGGGCAAGAGAGGTTATTCAAGATGGAGAGAAGTATGGTGTTCCTGAAGGAACCACGAGACAGGTGAAGAGACCTAAGCCATTCTCCAGTTATAT
>ML802657.1:294534-313247 GCA_009831015.1 Picea engelmannii | reverse complement strand
TTTTTCACATTAATATTAATGGTACCCACTGATTCTATCCAAGGATATCCCAAAACAATATCCACTTCATCCATATCCATAGCATAAAAATATGAATGCAACACATATTTATCCATGGTAATCTTCAAATCTTTCAAAATTTGAACATTTTCACCCTCAACCTGTGTGCTTTGAATATTCTTTACTGGAACTTGCAATCTATTCACCAACTAAACATTGATAAAATTATGTATGCAACTAGGGTTAATAGAAACAATGATATTTTCTTTATGAATACAACCATGAACCTGTAATATAGATTTGTCACATGAAAATAAACTCTTGGTTCTCTCTGTATCCTTATTTTTTTCCATGAGACCATTTGTCTAACAATATTTTTTCAAATTCTCCATTGGAAAGTGTCATCATCTCCTTATAATCAAGCGATTTCCACCAAATGGAAACATCACCTTGCAATTTGAGATCTACCCAATTGGTCCAATTCTCTTCCCATGCTAACTTTCTTTCTTTAATGAATGCTTCAATACTAGGGCCATCACATTTCCCTGTAAAATACATCTTGCTATGAAAAACCCCAAAAATATTAATCCTTATGGAAGGATAAAACTCCTCAAGCAATCATTGCTTGTACAATCACAATATTCTTCACTATGCTTCATTGCATTGCTTACACTTCTTTATATAGCTCTCTCTATCTCCTAGGAACCTTCTGGAGAGCCTTCTCACATTTATTACATCCAACTACCCTAGTGGGCCTTTATTAATATAGTGGACCTAGTCCACCTTACATTTAATGACCACATTCTCATATATTAAATGACTTCCACTATTAACACATAATTACATTCCCATTGGGTACCTCCTTAGGTACCCCATATTACCTCCCTAGGTATACTACATTATCTACTTGCTTCTGTTGTGTGGACAGGTCGGTCGCAAAGACCCTGGATGTGGCTGTGATCTTTCGCTCATTCTGAGAGCAAATCACGAAGAAGACAAACTTCCCCGTCTGAGAGATGACCTTCCTGCATTGCTTAACAGAGATCAAGGAAATAGCACTAGGTGGGACTACCTCGGGCATCCTGTACAATTTCCTGTTCAAAGTAATAATAACACTACGAGGCCTAGACTCATATACAACATGATGTTTCCATAAATAAGGTTGGCCCAAAATAACATCACAAACTTCAAGAGGAGCAACATCAGACAATACCTCATCTTTGAAGGGCTTGATGCCGTATGACAGTCGGCACTGTTGGCTGACGCAAAGATCGCTTCCTTGGCGGAGCCATCCAATGTTGTAGGGTTGTGGGTGCGACGTTGTCGGCAGGGCCAACCGCTTGATGACCTCTGCTGAGATGAGGTTCTTCTGGCTACCGCTATCAATGATGAAGTGCAGTGGGGTTCCTTTTACCCACATCTGTGAATGGAAGAGGTGCTCTCTTTCTTTTGGCTTGTCTAGTTCACCAGGCTGGAGCTTGGTGGTAGCAACGGTGGCACTGGGTTCCACGTCAATAATCTATCTTCCCCTTTCTAGTTCTGACTCAGAGTTAGAACCCGCATCTGATTCAGAGGCTTTCACTTCAGCCACCAACGACTGCTTTGAGCAGCAGTCAACAGTGTTATGCCAAGGGCTCTTATGGAAGTCGCACCACTTCCCGATGTCTTTCTTTGTCTTTTCGGTGTCCTTCTTTGCCTGCGACTTGGACTGGTTTTCCGGATACTGTCCATATTTTCTTTGTCCTTTGTTCTATGGGTTGGGGCCGCCCTTTCCTGGATTTTGTTTTGAGGGGTTCCCAGGCCCAAA
Source organism: Picea engelmannii (assembly GCA_009831015.1). Taxonomy (NCBI): domain Eukaryota; kingdom Viridiplantae; phylum Streptophyta; class Pinopsida; order Pinales; family Pinaceae; genus Picea; species Picea engelmannii. The sequence goes on along the minus strand of ML802657.1, from coordinate 311,440 downwards.
TTGTTGCGTCTTTTGTTTGAGCTTCTGCTCGATTTTGACGGCATATCGGTAGGCCACGCCCAAGGATGAGATGTATAGAAATTCCATTTTGATCTGGATGCAAAGCACCGCTATACTTGAGCACCAGATGTCACTTTGAATCTTTGATACCTAGCTTGGTGCGCAAGGTATGAAAGATATTTGTGAAATCTGGCACTGCTTGGTCTCTTTCTTTCCACAGTGTGGTCCATTTGGTATACAAGTCGTCATAACTTATGACAGGGTAGTATTGTTCCTTAATAGCATCCCTAAAGGATTCCCAAGTGGTCGTGACTGTAAATAATGAGGGTTCCTCTGTTTCCTTTTGCTCACGGAAAGTTTTCCACCAATCTTTGACATGGGGAACAACTTTGAGGAGCGCAAAAGTAATCTTTTCTCTATTCGAAAAGTTATGGATAGAAAAATACCCTTCTAGTAGATTCAACCACTTGTCTACAACATCTGCATCTATCTGGCCTTCAAATATAGGAATATCGAAGTTTATTTGTACCTTGAAGGGGGTGGCACCTTCGCTCAAAGAAGATGCGTCACCTGTTGGTAGTCGTCGAGGATTTGCGTGAAACTATCCATCATCTTGTTCCTTTATTGCATGAGGGCTTCCTCAAGCAACATTTTGAAAGGATCTCTTGTCCCATCATCTTTATTTTCTCCTACCACGAGAGGTCGCTTGGGCGTGCGAGAGCTTTGGGCGTGCGAGAGCTTTTTTCCTCGAGAGAAACAAGCTCAAGACCCAACTCTTTGTACTCCGACCTCGTTGGGGACATGCATTAAGACAACAAGGAGCAGACCGCTTTGATACCACTAATCCAGATTTTATGAGCAGAACGAAATGACTACATATTATTAACAGGTGCTTAACACAAAATAGTAGAGATACAGTAAAACTGATTTTCTATTCAATAAGGAAATAAGCTGAAACTGTAAAATGCAACGGAAAACAAGCTTGCTGGAATGATGGCAGCTTATCTCTGAGAAGAGATGTGACGTCTGCGCTCATTCGCAAGAAGATGATTACAAGGAGGCTCTGAAGGCCTTTTTACAATAAATAGGAATGCCAAAACCCTAGACATCCAAAAGCCTAACCCTAGGAGATGAAGCGCCAAAAGTCATGTGGGCTCTGTTTGGGTAAGTTAGTACATCAACTTCTCAGGGTTGTAACTTTTGCATACGATCTTTGTTTTAGGCGCATGATAGCCCGTTGGAAAGGTATCGTCGAGGAGATTCATTTTGGGGCAACATCTAATAATTTTCCATGTTGCTCCCCGTTTTCCCAGAAAACGTCGTTTAGGGCCTCAAAACGGGTCCGGAAGTTTCAGGACCCGAAAAACTACTAAAAATAGTAAATTACCAAAATTGCCAGAAAACATTTTTGAGCTGGTTGGAAAAGGTGGGTGGCCACCGATATCCACCTGGATCACAAAACCCTAATCTTCAGTGCATGTGAAGGATTGGATTCTAAACTGAAATGACTCCATTGTTTCATCATCAAAAGTGAAAACAATAAGAATAAGTCATGCCAAACCTTCAATGTTTCAGATCAAGATTCCAAATAAGACAAGAGTGACATGAAGGAAGAAGAAAGTGTAGGAAATTTCATTTAATTTTTTCTAGCAAGGGCGGGGGTGTTGAGGATGCTCTGAAGTAGGAGCTACGCATGGTCGTTTTAAGCTTAGATGGTTTGTATGTGAGGTGACTATTGAAGTGGTCTAAGGCACGAGGAGCACCAAATTATTTTCAAACAATGATTGGTCAATTCAATTGGCGTAGAAAATTGTGGGCAGGAAGAGTTTTAGGACAATAAGTTTCAACAGATGACTCGTTTTTAGGGATATGGGAACCCAATCTACACACTTTGGGATAATTATCACCTTGAAAAAAATTGGTGAGTAAAATCTTTGTATTAACCATAGAAAATCAGCAACGTGATTTATAGATTTGATGTTTAAGTTTTGACCCTTAACCTCAAATCTAGGGTTTATGGTATTAAACATTCCTCTCTAGGCCACTCCTACTGCTACTATAGCTACTTCGGAAAAACTTTTCATTTTGTCACTCTTTGTTTAAGTTTGATATTCTTGGTTCTAACTATGAATTTCATTTCAAATGTTGCAAACCAAGTTGGCAATTTACATAGTTTACTAAGGGTCCACTTAGTACTAATTCCCTTGATTGAGTATTGCATGTGTTGATAACTTGTCCTTTTTTTGCCCTTTTCTTTCAAATTTAAGTGAAGTCGGTGAACTAGTCAGACATTATATAGCATTTTAATAACATCAATTTCAATCCATTTTCTATGTCAATAAAAGGGGTTGATTCCCTTTCTTGATCTGAATTTTTTAGCTTATGATTTTTTATTGTCTTTCCAACGAAGCAAGAAAGTAAGGGCTCAAACGATGGTTGATTGGACTCTTTGGTAAAGGTATTTATATCATAGCCTTCATCATCCCCCTTCATGGGTGGTGTTGGTGCACAGTGGGCAGACCCAGGGTTAAACATTAAATCACCAACAAATCCCAAGATACAGGCCCTTTCGACATCACCCGCAAGCAAGTGAAGTCTCACCCGAGGTACCTATGGGGACTGTAGGAACCAGGCTTCCTCGGTCATGGGGGAATATGAGGCATTCATCCTTACTGTTTACTTAACATTCATTCACATATTTTTTGCGCAAAACCATAACAGTACCATAACATTTGACATAATTATCCTACTTAACCATTCAACATTTGCGCGAAACCATCAGATACATATTCATAATAATCATTAATCATTCCTTCTAAGTGCACAATGAACAAAAAGTAAAACACATTATAACAACATACTCATCAAAACACAAGGATTTAACATGGTTCACCCCAAACTGGGCTATGTATACAACGCCTGACTTCTTATATTATTCATTCGTAGTGTTCCTTACAATGGGTGTGCATTGCGCTCATACAATGATCTTCAATAAAAACCCAAACTTTCCCAAGTCATTCTATGTTGCAGTGCACACATACCTCTCGACTGATATTCAACTCTACTCATATTCATCAACCAACTCAACTCACTCAAAATTCTCTTCCAAAGCTCTCACTCTCGAATGTTATCTCTCCTCTAATCTTACATTCTACCCAAAACCCATTAAATAGTTATACATATATATTGGGGATTAGCCCGTTACAATGTGGACAAAAATGTCCCAAAACTTCTAACTAACTTTCATCTTTCGCGCATTAGCTCCTTAAAATATGCTAACTGTCTTCTGTGCGCGTTGCTCCTTTGCTAACTTGTCGCACGATTTGCTCATGTGTGATTCCCAAAACTTACCCAAAATGGCTTGTTCCAATAGGCCCCCAACACTAACCCGTGGCTCGTCCCGAGACACTTCAGGCCTGCTTCCATGTCGTCAAAAACTTCTAAAAAGTTTCTTTAGCAGTCTCGACCTTTTCTTTGACTTGTGTTCCTTGCTACAAAATTTCCTTCTCTAGCTTTGTTGTAATATGTGTCTTTAGCTTCTCTTCATTCTCTTGTGTTGCACGCCTTGCGCAGCTACAAGTTCTTATGTTATTATGAACACTTCCTCCTGCAATGCTTCTATCTTTTGTGCGTGAACCTACTGTTGTGCCCTCATTTTATTTATCTCTAAGTATAGTGTTTTATTTTCTGCCATTGCGGTCAACATCTCTGCTAGTGGCAATGTGGGCATGACTTCCTTAAATTTCTACATCTTTTCCTACACCATTTGTAACTTTTTCCCAAGTTCCTACAGTTTTGTATATTTCGTGAACTATATCCAAACTCCCATGCTTTATGCATGAATATTTACACATTTTGCTTTTATATTTATGATATTCTCTACATTTGCGGCCACCATCTTCTTGGTGTTTGGTGCGCTTCTAAATCAATAATCTTTGTTTTGAAGCCTTGAATGGCTTCGCCAATCTTCATAAGTTTTTCTTCTAAGGGGGCACTTGCTTCTACAAACACTTCTGGAATATGAATATACACCCCCTGTACCTCTTGTTGCAATCTCTCCATCCTCTGTGCGACCCCATCTCTCTCCAACCTAAGTTGATCACATTCTACTTGTAAGGCATCCTTATATGCAACAACCTTTGTCAACTCCATTGATGTTGACACTACCCACACTTGAAGTTCCTCTGCAACGCTTGTCTACAACCCATATAACACTTCTATAGGCAGTTGAGATACACCAATTCAATGTGACTTAGTACCTTTGCTTGCTCTGACAGCTCTGCGGTAGGGAACTCAAAACCTCCCACAGTTATTTTCACTACTTGTCACTCTCCTAATGTCGCAAATGTCATCGATTGAATCTTTGTCATCTGTGATGTATTCTCCAGCTGTGCTTATTCTCATGGGTTGATTGATGCTAGTCTCGTTGTTTCCAAAAGTTGTCACAACACAACAACCTGTGCTTGCACATCCAAATTCCTTTCTTCGTGCTTCTTTACCTGATCTACAATCTTCTCTAGGTCATCCTCTAACAAGGCCTGTGTGGCTACTTCCTTAACTTCTTTCCTATTCTTTCTTTGTGGTATTGATCTCTTCGTCTCTTATTCCTTTTGCTTCTTTTCTGTGCATGGTAATGTATTCTATGTTGTTTTTGTGTTATTGATCCAGGTCGATATCGGTGGCCGTCCACCTCTTCCAACTGGCTCAAAACAGTTTTCTGACAATTTTGGCAATTTACTATTTTTAACAGTTTTAACTTCCGGGGCCATTTTGAGGGCCTAAATGAAGGTTTTTCAGGATCGAGATTTTCAACAATGGTTGAAGGCATGATTGCACCCCCAAAATGAATCTCCTCGACGATACCTTTCCAACGGGCTATCATACGCCTAAAACATAGATCGTATGCAAAAGTTACGACCTCGGGAAGTTGATGTACTAACTTACCCAAACGGGGCCCACATGACTTTTGGCGCTTCATCTCCTAGGGTTAGGTTTTTAGATGTCTAGGGTTTTTGGAATTCCTGTTTATTGCAAAAATTCCTTCAGAGCCTCATTGTAATCATCTTCTTGTGAATGAGCACAACCCTCACATCTCTTCTCAGAGATAAGCCGCCACCATTCCAGCAAGCTTGTTTTCGCTGCATTTTATAGTTTCAGCTTATTTCCTTATTGAATAGAAAGCCAGTTTTACTGTATCTCATTTATTTTGTGTTAAGAACCTGTTAATAATCTGTAGTCATTTCGTTCTGCTCATAAAATTCGGATCAGTGGTATCAGAGTGGTTTGCTCCTTGTTGTCTTAATGCATGTCCCCAACGAGGTCAGAGTACAAAGAGTTGGGTCTCGAGCTTGTTTCTCTTGAGGAAAAAAGCTCTCGCACACCCAAGCGACCTCTCATGGCAGAAGAAAAGAAAGATGACGGGACATGATATCCTTTCAAACTATTGATTGAGGAATCCCTCACGCAACAATGGAACGAGATGATGAATAGTTTCGCACAAATCCTACGACGACTCCCAACAGGCGACACATCTTCTTCGAGCGGAGGCGCCACCCCCTTCAAAGTACAAATAAACTTCGATATTCCTATATTTGAAGGTAAAATAGATGCAAATGCTATAGACAAGTGGTTGAATCTACTAGAAGGGTATTTTTCTGTCCATAACTTTTCGAATAGAGAAAAGATTACTTTTGCGCTCCTCAAAGCCGTTCCCCATGTCAAAGATTGGTGGGAAACTTTCTGTGAGCAAAAGGAAACAGAGGAACCCTCATTATATCCAGTCACGGCCACCTTGGATTCCTTCAGGGATGTTATTAAGGAACAATACTACCTTGTCGGAAGTTATGACGACTTGTATACCAAATGGACCACACTACGACAAGAAAGAGACCAATCAGTGCCAGATTTCACGAATATCTTTCATACCTTGCGCACCAAGTTGGGTATCAAAGATTCAGAGTGACATCTGGTGCTAAAGTATCGTGATGCTCTGCATAGATACATCGAGACTGAAATGGAATTTTTTGACATCTCATCCTTGGGCGTGACCTACCGATATGCCGTCAAAATCGAGCAGAAGCTCAAAACAAAAGACGCGACAATTTGGGCCTGGGAACCCCTCACAAAAAAAGACATGAAAGGGCGGCCCCAACCCACAGAAAAAAGGACAGAGCAAATATGGACAATATTAGGACAATTAGTCCAAGCCGCAAGCAAAGAAGGACACCAGAAAGACAAAGAAAGATACCGGGAAGTGGTGCGACTTCCATAAGAGCCCTTGGCATAACACTGTTGACTACTGCTCAAAGCAGTCATTGGTGGCCAAAGTGAAAGCCTCTGACTCAGATGCAGGTTCAGACTCTGAGCTAGAACCAGGAAGGGGAAGATGGATCATTGACACGGAACCCAGTGCCACCGTTGCTACCACCAAGCTCCAGCCTAGTGAACCAGATGAGCCAGAAGAAGGAGAACGCCTATTCCATTCATAGATGTGGGTAAAAGGCACCCCGTTGCACTTCATCGTGGATAGCGGTAGCTAGAAGAACCTCATCTCAGTAGAGGTCATCAAGCGGCTGGCCCTGCTGACAACACCGCACCCACAACCCTACACCATTAGATGGCTCCGCCAAGGAAGCGATCTCCGCGTCAGCCAACCATGCCGACTGTAGTACGACATCAAGCCCTTCAAAGACAAGGTATTGTGTGATGTTGCTCCTCTTGAAGTTTGTGATGTTCTTTTGGGCCAACCTTATTTATGGAAATGTCATGTTGTATATGAGTCTAGACCTCATAGTGTTATTATTACTTTGAACAGGAAATTGTACAGGATACCCGAGGTAGTCCCACCTAGTGTTATTTCCTCGATCTCTGCTAACCAATGCAGGAAGGTCATCTCTCAGACGGGGAAGTTTGTCTTCTTCGTAATTTGCTCTCAAAATAAGCGAAAGATCACACCCACATCCATGGTCTTTGTGGCCGACCTCTCCACACAATAGAAACAAGTAGATAAGGTCGTGGAAGAATACTCATATATCTTCTCCTCACCTACCGGGGTACCTCTTCACTGCCAGGTCAAGCACCCCATCGATCTGACCCTCGGTGCACTGCTGCCCAATGGGCCAGTCTATCGTCGCTCTTTGTTAGAGAACGAGGAGATCAAGTGACATATCCAAGAACTTATCCACAAGGGGCACATCCATCCCAACTCATCACCTTGCGGGAGCCCAATCTTGCTAGTATAGAAGAAAGATGGAACTTGACGACTCTGCATTGATTACCGGGCTCTCAATAAAACCACAGTCAGAAATCGGTACCCGATTCCCCGAATCGACGACCTCCTTGATCAACTCATGGGGGTTAAATACTTCAGTAAGATTGATCTGAAGTTTGGCTACCACCAGGTCCCGATAGAACAAACAGATGTATGGAAAATCGCCTTCATGTCAAAGGCAGGTCTTTTTGAATGGTTGGTCATGCCCTTTGGTTTGACAAATGCTCCAACCACTTTCATGAGGATGATTGACGACATCTTGCAACCATTCACCAATACTTTTGTAGTGGTGTATCTGGATGACATTCTCATTTACAACAAGACTTGGGCCGAACACTTGCAGCATATTCAACAGGTTCTGCAGACCCTGCGCCAACACAAGCTATATGCCAACTTGGAAAAATGCTCCTTCGGCATGGATAGGGTCCATTACCTGGGCTACATAATTGATCAACATGGCGTACATGTGGATCTAGCCAAGATCCAAGTCATCCGTGATTGGCCAGCCCCAACCACACTCACTGAGCTTTGGAGCTTCTTGGGCCTTGCCAATTTCTACCATAGGTTCGTGTTGGGATTCTCCCATATTGCATGGGCCCTTAGCCAAATAACCAAGGGTGGTGGTAAGGAGAAATTTGCGTGTGGTCGGTCCCAACAACAAGCGTTCGACGATTTGAAGCAGCTCTTGTGCTTAGCCCAAGTACTTTCACTACCATACTTGCAACAACCCTTTGAGATCGAGACACATGCTTCAGACTATGCGATGGGCGTCATTCTCACTCAACACGACCACCCTGTGGCCTATCGTAGTGAGACACTATCATATGTTGTCTGTAAGTACCCTACTTACGACAAAGAAATTTACTCCATTGTGCAAGCCTACCGCCAGTGGAGACATTACATTCTTGGGAAGGAGACAATCATCCACACTGATCATAAGCCACTGCAATTCATGCAGACACAAGGAAAGTGCAGAATGATCGCCATCAAAAGTGGTCCACATACTTGCAGCAATTCCACCTCAACATCAAGTATAAAACAGGAAGCACCAATCGCGTCACTGATTGCCTCAGCAGACCACCAGTCGCGACACTCACCACAATGCTAGACTCTTGCGGCCATGAGACCTCTGGATGGCCCCAACTCTATGAGACAGACTCGGACTTCGCCACCACCTACCAAATGTTGGGTGCAAACGCAGTCGTCGATAATTTCCATCTTCAAGATGGGTTGTTGTGTCATCTGGGCCATATCTATGTTCCATCAAGCGAGCGAGCGAAGCTGATTTGGGAAGCCCACTATAGTGGGCTGGCAGTACACTTTGGTGTCGAAAAGACAGTGGCGATGCTATAGAAACATTTCTACTGGCCGAAACTTCGACAGGAGGTCAACAAGTATATCAGGTCCTGTACTGCCTACGTTATTGCCAAACCAACCACTAAGAAACAGGGCGTGTACACCCCTCTTCCTTCTCCTGACAGGCCATGGGAGTCCATCTCAATGGACTACATGTCGGGCCTCACGTCCACCAAGCGGGGAAATGACTGTGTTTTTGTGGTTGTTGATCGCTTTTCTAAGATGGCGATTCTGGTTGCCTAGAAGAAGAACATCACGGCAGAGGCCACTGCCAAGCTCTTCTTTGAACGAGTCTGGGTACATTTTGGAATCCCACAAACTATTGTCTCAGATCGGGACAATATATTTCTCAACACATTCTGGTCGAGCCTCTGGTCACTGCTGGACACCAAGCTCACCAAATCGACAGCCTTCCACCCCCAGATAGATGGCCAAACTGAGGTCGTCAATCGAACGATTATGCATATCCTTCGCATGTATAATTCAAATCACCCTCGCACATGGGATGAGAGCCTTCCCTATGTCCAACATAGCTACAACCGAGCCTTGCATAGCTCAACTGGCCACATCCCCTTTCATGTGGGGTTGGGATTCCAACCATTGGGTCCCATAGATGTTGCACTTCCCCTTGCGGTCACCTAGATCGAATCATCTCCTGCTCCAACTGAAGATGACAAAGCCACCCGGTTCATTGAGTGGATCCAACACATCTGCCAACAGGTTCAACATATCCTACAGAAGTTCAATGACAAGTACAAGCAACGCCATGATCAACATTGGGTGCCGCATAAGTTTCAGGTGGGCGATAAAGTTTGGTTGCACTTACAGAAAGAACACCTTACAGAACCCCATCGTAAGCTTAGCCCACTCCGTTATGGGCCATACACCATCACCAAGGTCATGGGGGATATTTCTTTTGAGCTCAACATTCCTCCTTTCCTTGGCCTGAACCCAGTGTTCAACGTGGATCTCCTTCTCCCTTATTTCCCACCATTAATGGACACCTCAGACGTAGCATTGTAGCTGACACCAATAGAGCTCAACCCCGACTGCTTACAACAAGCATCCAATGATAATATTGTGGAAACATAGATCAAGGGCACTCGACAACAAAGGATCCAACTTTATCGAGTCGTCAAAGCAGGGCAGCTCCTGCACCAAGGCAAGTGGCTCACCCGGGGCGAAATTCAACCGAAATTTCCTCATCTGATGGGGAAACTCAACGCAATGGAGACCATTGATTCCTAAGGAGGGAGGATTGATCCAGGTGGATATCGGTGGCCACCCACTTCTTCCAACTGGCTCAAAACAGTTTTCTGACAATTTTGGCAAATTACTATTTTTAGCAGTTTTAACTTTTGGGGCCATTTTGAGGGCCTGAATGAAGGTTTTTTTGGGATAGAGATTCTCAATGAGAGTTGAAGGAATTATTGAGATCCTAAAATGAATCTCCTCAACAATACCTTTCCAATGAGCTATCATACGCCTAAAACAAAGATCGTATGCAAAAGTTACGACCCCGAGAAGTTGATGTACTAACTTACCCAAACGGGGCCCACCTGACTTTTGGCGCTTCATCTCCTAGGGTTAGGTTTTTGGATATCTAAGGTTTTTGGCATTCCTGTTTATTGTAAAAAGGCCTTCAGAGCCTCATTGTAATCATCTTCTTGCGAATGAGCGCAACCGTCACATCTCTTCTCAGAGATAAGTCGCCACCATTCCAACAAGCTTGTTTCCGATGAATTTTACAGTTTCAGCTTATTTCCTTATTGAATAGAAAACCAGTTTTATTGTATCTCATTTATTTTGTGTTAAGAACCTCTTAATAATCTGTAGTCATTTCGTTCTGCTCATAAAATTCAAATCATTTATTTCCTTCTTGTTCGTTTTCTTCTTCATCATCGCCTATATCTTCTGGTTCTGGTTGTTAAGTCTCAGGTTACTCTATGTCTGGTGGTGGGATCTTCCACTCAGCATCCCAGTCTTCCATTATGTGCCCCATTTCTTCTTTAGTGACCCTATAACTTGTGGGCATCCATTCATGGCTTGGGTCTTTATTTGCTTGGATATACATGTTATGGCGCCCTGCCTTAAATCGTACAACCGACTTGTATGCTTCTACCACATGTGGTAAAATGTGTAGGGTTCTTTGAATACTCTCTCGAATAGTCTCCTTATAGATATAAATCGCTATATTGTTATCTAGTTGTCTTTCCTTATGCGCAATATGCCACAAGTTGGTGTATCTGGATGCTAAACATGGCTTATTTGTTGCTGACAAACATTGTGAGTCCTCTGGCTCCCTCCAAGCCATTAATTCTATTAGTATCAATAACCATGCATAATGAAACTCCATACCTTGGTCTTGCACTTCCTTGTAGTCTATATGGAACCAATTGAATTAGAAAGTTGTTCAGTTCATATGTGCACCTTCGACACACTTCTTTGTCGTTGTTATTGCACCTGCTTGCAGATTATCCCTGCGACATTTTCTCAGCAATTTGCAAGCTAACACTTGCGTTGCAAACTTGATGCAATCAACACTGATATTTTGTACGTTGAGACCGCGCGCTCCTCTAAACATTCCAAACTTTTCTTTCATCTTCTCTGATAATGATTTTTCATTCGAATTGTCTTTGAAAAGTAGTGACAGATCCTCAATTGCCATTGGTAGTCCAGTTATTTGCATAATCAATTATGTGTCAATGGACATGGCTCTGTCCAGCCATAGATATCCACCATAGACGTAGCTTAACAACATCTTCACGCAGATGTTTATATCGACACTCCTACCAAAATGAGGGATTTGTAACAAGTTCAGGATCCCAGATTTTTCCAATCCTGCTACCCAAGTCTTCAGCTCAACTCTAATAAACGATGTCTCAGGATCGATGAATGTCTTCCGGTATTTCCTTGGTGCCAAGTCCAGGAACTTCTTTTCTTCTTTAAAATCGTGATCTTCGAACTTCAAGTTCAGTATTTCTCCTAGCATATCCTCTTCCACTATTATTCCAAATAGAATTTATGGTTCCACAATGCCATATTTTGCTTCCTTCAGTAAGTTGATCGGCTTTGCAGACGACTTCCTTGGTGGTATGTAATCCTTCATAAAATTGGCATGTCTTGGCTCTGACGCAGATGTTCCTAAAATATCTTCTTGTACCAGTACTGCTGGTGGCTTAGTGTGTTGTTTCTTTGGTTGTGACGTTGATGTTGCGGCTGCTTTGGGTGGCGCCATAACTCTCTGCAACTTTTCTTACTCAACTTTGTCTACATTTGTTCGGTTCTTTGCTCTCTATGAAAACTCTAAATAACAATAACTTATAGTTGTCAACCTTTCAATTGCTCTTATCACCTGTCTCCAACTATTTTCGTCCTTCCTACCAAAACCTATTCTCTAATCCACTTATCTTCATATTCAATGTTTGCCTTAACCTTTCATTAACTTTGTATCCTTGGCGGATTATGCGTTAGATTTTCCAGCCTATCAAAATATTCTTGTCATTATTCATTTATGGTTATGTGGCACCACTACTTCATCGCCATGTCCGCTCTTAAATGTGTGTCCCATCAAGTTTGATCTTTAATGCCTTCCATTGTCTTCAGCGCAGAACTCCAACCTTGCCTTTTGTCTTCATATTCTCTTGTGCCTTTCTGCGCAGTTCTCCTTCCTCTTTCTTGTCTACATCATTTTCCGATTCATACTTCCAACCTTTAAACTCATTTATTGCTTTTATTCATTTTCTTTTTCTTTTTATAATACACTACTATACAAGGACTATGGTACACCTTCTGCGCAGTTCGGGATAGTGTGCGGAAGCTCGACTGTCCCTATACAATTTCAGTTGATTATCGTTAACCAATCCTTCCATAGCTTCTCCATTTAGTTTCTCTAACTAAACAACACTTGCATTTGTCACAAACCTGATCACATATGGTCCCAACCAATGCATCTCGAACTTCCCTGGGTGCTGCAAAAACTTGCTGTCACAAAGTAACACTAAGTCTCCAGTCTGAAATTTCTTTTGATTAATGTATCTGTCATGTCAAGCTTTCTCGCACGCTTTCTGCACTTGTTGATGGAAACCTGCGATAAATCAGTCTTCCTCGAGTTCTTCTAGTTCAAATAGTCTCTTCTTTGTTGCGCCAGAATCTGTAAGCTCCACCATCACAACAATGCGTAGACTCGGTACAATAAACTCCATAGGAATCACAGTTTCTTGATCATACGTCAATTCAAATGGAGTTTGTCCTGAAAACTTCTTGCTTGTAGTCTTATATGCCCATAACATTGTTGGAATCTTCAAGTCCTAGTCGTCTCTGCTTGCATTGCAAACCTTTGTCAATGCATGTTCTAGGATCTTATTGAAAGCTTCTACAATGTCATTTTCTTGAGGGTGATATGGGGTGCTCTTCTGATGATGGATATGAAACTCTTACGTTAGTGTTGTAATTATCCTATTTAGAGAGTGAGTTCCCTAATCACTCATAAGTACTCTTGGGCATCCAAACCTCATCACCACATTTTCAAACAAAAATCATGCAGTAATCTCCACGTTGCAGTCTTTGACTAATTATGCCTTTTCCCATCTAGTTAAATATTATGTCATAGTAATTATGTACCTAGTTCCCAACCTCTTAGCTAGTGGATTAATCGGCCCTACAAAGCCCACTGCCCATTTATCAAAATCTGGTAATGTTACTTGTGGTACTAAGGGCATTTTATCTCTCTTGGAAGGCTTCCCAAGTCTCTAACAAAAATCACAACTTTGATAGAATTCCTTGGCATGTTTATGCAGGTTAGGCCACCATAATTATGTGCGCAAAATATTACGAGTTCTTGTTTTTCTTACGTAATTTCCTCCTACAACTCCTTCATGCGCCTCTGACAAGATCACATTTCTTTCATGCTCTAATACACATTGTCGCAAAATGCCATATGTGCCTAACTTCTATAAGTTTCCCGTTATCAGCTGATAGTCTGTTGCCTTCATGACTAATTGCTTTTTCTACACAACTATAAACTCTGGTGGGGATACTCCCATACTCAAGAACTGAACTATATCTGAAAAATAGTCATCAACCATCAAAATTGAAAATTGGTGTGCGTCTAGCAAACTATCATCCAAGTTTCTTGCATCTTCACCTGACAATATTGGCTATAAGTGATTTGGTCATGAGTTAAATTTCCCTGGTTTCACTATCACCTCAAAGTCATATTCCTGGAACAATAGTAGCCATCTGCATATTCTTCCCCCCAACATTGACTTGTTAACTAGGTATCTCAATGCAGAGTGGTTTGTATACATCTTAAAGTGAGATCCCAAAAGATAGTGTATGAACTTTTGCAAGGCATACACCATGGCCAATCCTTCTCGTTCTGCCGTAGTGTAGTTTTCTTTGTAGAGGATAACTTCCTACTTGCAAATGCAGTAGGATGGTCCAACTCTCCTTCACCTAGCTGTGCGAAAACTACTCCCAATGTTATAAACGAAGCATCGACATGAACATGAAATTCCTTTCTCCACTCAGGAAAAACTAGAATCGACGCGGTGACCATCTTTTGTTTCAATGTATCCAGACTTTTTTGACATTCGTCATTCCATTGATACTTAGCTTCATTCTTTAGCAACTTCTCCATAGGGGTTGTGATCTGTACATATCCTTTGATGAAATTTCTATAGTATAATGTATGACCCAATGTGGATTTCAACTGTTGCACTGAAGTTGGTGGTGGCAAGTTAACAATCACCGCTATCTTTGCAGGGTCAACTAACAATCCTTGTTTACACACTACATGGCCCAACAATATTCCAAAAGACGCACAAAAAATGCATTTCTTCAAATTCAACGAGATCTGGTACTATCTACACCTATCCAAGATTAAGCACAACATTTCAACATGATCTTTCAGCAAACTAAAAAGTGTCAAATCATCTAAGTACTCTTCTAATAATTTATGAATGAACTCTTTGAAAGTTGCAACAACTACTCTTGAAAATATTGGTGGTGCATTGTTCAAACCAAACGACATAACTGTGTATTGGTAACAACCCCATTATGTCGCAAAAGTGGTCTTGTGTTTGTCTTCATGCGCAATCTTGATCTGGTGGTATCCTAAGAATCCATTTGTGGAAGAGTAAGCCGCATGCCCCCCTACATTCCCCAACACTTCATCTGTAAATGGGGTAGGAAAAGGGTCATGTGAGCAAACATCGAATAACTTTCTCGGATCTACACATATCCTGATTCCCCATGTCTTCTTTTCTTCGACTACCATCGGGCTGAACCATTCAGATTCTTCAACAGGTTCTATAATTCTAGCTTCTAACATCCTATCTATCTCTGCTTTTTTCTTCCGCTTATACGCAGGGTTACTTCGGGTAGTCACGCGCTAAATGTTCAGGATGATTACAATTACAACATATGATCGGACCTCTTCCTCAACCAAAGCCTCCTCTTCTCTGGCCTCTAAAGCTTCCTGTACCTCATTGATTGTAATCTCCTCAAACCTAATCACATATGGTCCCAACCAATGCATCTCGAACTTCCCTGGGTGTTGCAAAAACTTGTTGTCATAAAGTAACACTAAGTCTCCAGTCTGAAATTTCTTCTCATTAATGTGTCTGTCATGTCAAGCTTTCTCACACGCTTTCTGCACTTGTTTATGGAAACCTGCGATAAATCAGTCTTCCTCGAGTTCTTCTAGTTCAAATAGTCTCTTCTTTGGTGCACCAGAATCTGTAAGCTCCACCATCGCAGCAATGTGCAAACTCGGTACAATAAACTCCATAGGAATCATAGTTTCTTGATCATACGTCAATCTAAATGGAGTTTGTCCTGACAACTTCTTGCTTGTATTCTTATATGCCCATAACACTGTTGGAATCTTCAAGTCCCAGTCATCTCTGCTTTTGCCTTCCCCCTGTCTTCTTTTCTTTGACTACCATCTGGCTAAACCATTTTGATTCTTAAACAGGTTCTATAATTCCATCTTCTAACATCCTATCTATCTTTGCTTTTGCCTTCCGCTTATACGCATGGTTACTTCTATATGGTCTCTACTTCACATGTTTGACATCTAGTTTCAATGGGATCTTAATTTCTCTTAACTCTCCAACAATCTTTTTCATCTCTAAGAAATTAGTTGGAAACAGATCCTAGTATTCGCACAGTAAGTCGACAATATTCTCGACTGTCTCATCACTCAAGTAGTCTCATATGTTGGAAAACTTAGGCTTATAGTTTGTACCAATGTTCATTGTCTATGTTCTGAGAGGCTTTGCATATATAGTTGACTCAAGATCTGGTCCTTCTACTACGCTGTAATATCCCTGATCCTGCTGATCAAGATATTTGCTACTGATCTATTGTTCTATCTTGCAGACATGATACACTGGGGGTTTCTGGATGTGTTTCAGTTGTATGTTTGAGATTCATGATTAGAATATGATAGCAGACCTGATGCATGCATGAATAGATCGACAAAAATATACGATTCCGGAGAAGTACGGTAACCGCTACCAAGTGGAAACTCATCTAGAAGGATAGACCGTCGGAATGCACTGGAAACTGCTCCAATAGAAGCACCCTGGCCTCTAGACTGAAATGGATGAGTGCCAGATCTCAGATTTGGTCTCTGAGGCACTGGATCTGGACCCCTGGGGGGGTTTGCGGGCCTCCTGGGACACTAGATGCGCCCCAAAGGATTCCACCAACATAATCTGCTGCTATAGGGCTCAAAACGATCGTCTCACCAAATGCGGAACTGGGTCGAAAGGATTTTCCCAGATCTACTCTTATACTCTGCATGCAACCCCAAATATCTGTCTGGAGGAGTTGCGCCCTAAATGGATGGATGAGGTGATCTGCAATATTCCACTGTCAGAATCTGACGATAGATGGCTCAATAGAAGCACCCTGGCTGGATCTCAAATGGGTCGGAAGGATTTGCCCGGATCTGCTCTTATACTCTGCATGCAACCCCAAATATCTGTCTGGATGAGTTGTGCCCTAAATGGCTAGATGAGGCGATCTACAAGATTCCACCATCAGAATCTGAAGATAGATGGCTCAATAGAAGCGCCCTGGCTGGATCTCAAATGGGTCAGAAGGAAACTGCAATCTGGACATGGACCTCGTGCAGCTCTCCAAACCCTCAAACTAACTTGCGCCCTCACTAGTTGAGCTGCGCACTCTGCAATGGATACTCCTGAAAAGTACGGTGAAATACCTGGATGGTATCTCCGATGGGCTAGGGTGTGTCTCTCAACACCGAAA
>ML802657.1:283862-294082 GCA_009831015.1 Picea engelmannii | reverse complement strand
ATTATTATTTTCAAAACTGAATGTTACCTTAAAGTTCTTGGTCAACTCTTCCCAATCTCATGTCCCTCTGCGCACTTCTAGTTCTATGTATCAATTATTTGGAGTAGTGTCCAGAGTATGCACAAATAAATGCATCCATTCTTGCTGAGGTATTGATCTCCACGTTGCGGTACACTTGATAACATGGTATGCTAGGAAGCTTAATCGATTATACTTCGGTGGGATACTTTCATTCTCTATTCTGAATCTGACTTGTAATAACCTTTTATGCTGCGACCAATCTCTTATTCCCTCCTTGTGCACGACCCACCACCTTATAGGGCTTTCTTTTAGCGCAACATCCAAAGCTAGTAGTCTCTGTTGATCTAATATCTGCAACTCAAACTCTCTTATAAAAGAAACCACATCAGTTAGTCCATCATACATCGGAGATTCAACTATTTCATTGCCAATCCATCATAACACGCGAGTAATCTGAGTGCATTTCCTTGTAGACACTTTGTGCAATTTTTGTTGCCAATTTTCCAGAGCTTATTATGAGTTTGATGCACATGAACTGATAATTCTCCAACTAAGTATGCCTTCAGTTGTAGGGTTCACATAATCGTCCATTCATGCAGTCATATTATACAAAGTGTTAAGTTATTTTCTCTTTCATGGTTCTACATACCTCCTTCCTTCAATAACATCTAAAGGCGCAGTAACCTTCAAGTCTTCTACTTCGAATACCATGCATCTTTTCTTTACATCAATGATATTCTGATTATTGAATGCCCAATCAAGTCCCAAAAGTGTTAGATAAGGTGTACTACCATCTACTATTTCAATCACTTCAAAGTCTGCTACACTACGCAGTCCATCGATATTGACACTTACCCCCGTCAACCTTCCAACTGGAACAATTTTATGTTGGTTCACTAATCTCAACTAGATAGGAGACCAAATCAGCTTAGGCTAGCCCATCATCTCCCAAGTCTACCTCAAGATCACATTCACACCAGAGCCTAGATCTAGAATGATATTGTCCATGTTGTAATTCCCTATTTGTGCATTGAGTCGGAACTCCCAATTTTTTCTCTTCTTTTGGTGCACCTGGTTAACTGCTCTGTGTGCGATAGATATCTCTTTACCTTGAGAGGAATGGTCAATCATTCCATGTAGCATGCTTAAAGAAAATTCATCTTTCATTAATTCTAACCAACTTCTTAAGAAATATTTAGAAGTACTTACCTTTCTTAAGGGTCATATACTGCAGGCATATCAAACACCGATGGTCTATCATACAAGGGTGGCACAGTCAAAGTTGATGCTATCCAGTTTGCTCCAATTAATTCTTTTCTTTCTTGCTGGTAGGTCTCTTTCTCTTTTTCGGGATCAAACAATGGTAGTGGCTTTGCTGCTTTTCTTACCCACTAGTGGATTATATTACCTTGATCTGTCGCATTTGCTTCGGTTCTCGTCCTCCATGCGTAACTGTTGCTATCTTCGGTTGTTCGTCTCGCGCCTCTTCTGCTATCATATGTACATTTGAATTCCTCTTTTCTTGTCATTTTTCTATCAACTGTGGTCAATCCTTCGTCACGTGGTCTAATGCTTTGCAATAAGTGCACGTCATGTAGGGGTTTAGGTATTCGCGTGCTAAATGTTCACGATGATCACAATTACAACATATGATCGGACCTCTTCTTTAACCAAAGCCTTAAGCCTCCTCTTCCCCGGCCTCTAAAGCCTCCTCTATCTCATTGATTGTGATCTCCTCAGGGGTTATTAAACTTCAAGACTCCCCCTTCTACTTATTCACCTTGGACTTTATAAGCATATGAAGTGTGTTCTCTCATCAAGTCAAATGCGCGACAATCCTTCTCTTCATGTCCTACTAACTTACAAAAGTTGCAAAACAAGTTCCTAGCAATGCTCTAGTTATTTTGCATCAATGGATAGTTATGAGGGTGGTGACCCACTATTTTACAAATCTTGTACCATAACCCCAATGGATTCAGAGCTCATGTATTCAAATACTGCTGAAAAGTTGGACATTCATCTTTATGGTGACCCTATGTTCTACAAGTGATACACCAGACTCCCTCGCGATTTTGTTTTCGTTTCGTAATTTCCTGTAACTAAATAGTCAGTGCGACCAGCTGTGACTGAACTTGAACCATCCCCACGTTATTTTCTGCTATAGTGGACGCCTCCAATATCATAACAATTTTCAGAGCTTCTGAATGCGACATAATCTTTTGTTGCATCAAAGGTTAGCGGATATGGGGTAACAAACCTGCAATAAACCACTCTCTGTGTTGTTCATCTGGAATCTGGAACATTAACCTTTGATCGTAAACCCATACTTATTCATTTACTATCTACTTGATCTCCTTCAGCTCTGTAATGCACTATGACCGAGACTTAGTCTTATGTAATTCTTTCAGTAAGTCTTGTCTTACTTCTGCCAACATTCTTTCATGACCCGCAGGTGTGGTATTATGATATTCCATGCACCATAATAGTGCACGATGCCGGAAGATCGTTGCCAACTCCGCAATATTCACATCATCGTCCTGGACGTTATTTACATTCCATATGGTGTCACAAATGAGCAAATGTTATTCTTGGTCTTTTGGACCAGCCCCTTGAAAGAGAGGTATCCTTTAGGTAGGATCTACCCCCGCCATCATGTTCTGCGCGGTATTCTTTCCTAATAATACTAATTGATTATGAATTGACGTACTACTTCCACTATTTTGATTACTTATACTACTATATTTACTTCCTCCACCAACTACAATTGATATTGGTGGCCACCCACCTATTCCAACTGACTCATCTTGGCAGTTTTTCAGTTTGGCTGTTTTTTTCCTAGTTTTCAGGTCCTGAACTTTTGGGGTCGTTTTGAGGCCCTAAACAATGTTTTTAGGGCTCACCATAGTCAAACTATTGACATAGTTAGAGTTCGACGACATAATGTGTATTCCTTGGATAGACCTTTCCAACGGAGATCGTATGCAAAAGTTACGACCTCGAGAAGTTGATGTACTAACTTACCCCAACGGGGCCCACATGACTTTTGGTGGTTCATCTCCTAGGGTTAGGTTTTTAGATGTCTAGGGTTTTGGCATTCATGTTTATTGTAAAAGGGATTTCTGAGCCTCATTGTAATCATCCTCTTGCGAATGAGCGTAGATGTCACATCTCTTCTCAGAGATCAGTCACCACCATTCTAGCAAGCTTATTTCCAGTTTGCATTTTACAGTTTCAACATATTTCTTTATTGAATAGAAGCCAATTTTACTATATCTCTGTTATTGTTCCTTGTTTCTCTGTGTTAATAATAATAATATTCTGTGTTCATTTCATTCTTCCAGATCAACTTTGATTACTTATACTATTATATTTACTTCCTCCACCAACTACAATTGACAAAACTTCTGATCTTACATCAGTTCTTGGCAATGCACATGGGGTCGTGGGTTCGACATAGAGTCTGATCTAAGAAATATCCTCTTCTATTGAACTAACCTGACATATTTTTCCTCTTCTGTGCACATGCTCCCTTCGATAAGGAATATTGCACCCATATCTCTTTCCTCGTTCTCACTGTGTTGCCTCTCTCTCAGCCACAATCCTCTTCTTATTCGGTCTAAATATCTTACCACTACGTAATACTCTGATCTCTTTGTTCATCGCACATTCTTATTTTATCGACATCCTCAGCCCATATATTCCTCATTCCTTCTCTTCTTCCCTCTCTACGCTCAGATCATTCCCTGGTCAACCCCTAGTTCCACCATCTGCGCGAAGACGCTTAGCAATTAGATTCCATTGTGATAACTCTCTTGTCACACAAAAACATCTTAATCCACATAGATATAGACTTTAGGTATCTTCCGCACAATCCTTTAAAGAATTCCCTTTCAACAACACTATATGATTGAGTACAATCTATGGCAAATTTAGTAATGTAACCTCTCAACGCACTATCTAACCAGTAATCAACTGCACATGATGTCCTATTGCTTACTGCATTAACCTGTCAGATCAATTTAGGGGTCCAGTTCCTTGGAACCGCAATTCAATAGCTTCCGACCTGTTCAACAAATCTTTCGATCCACTCTGCTAAAATATTCAGAAATTCGACGAAGAAAATTTCATGCAAATCTGTAAACACATACCTTTGTAACCCTTCCTTGACGTCGATTCTTGTATTATGCTTATGATCTACTGCAAACTTGATCTCCTTAGTATTCAACCATTCTCCAATCTCCTCCTTAGTAGGCCTCCACATTCCCCTCATTCGCAGATCTTGGTCCCGAAAACAAAACCATTTGTTGGTGCGCAATGGGTAGACCCAGGGTTAAACATTAAATCACCAACAAATCCGAAGATACCGACCCTTTCGACATATGGGGATTGCAGGAACCAGGCTTCTATAACCACGAGGGAATATGAGGCATTCATCATTACCGTTTACTTAACATTCATTCATATATTTTGTGCGCAAAACCATATTAGTACCACAACATCTGACATAATCATCCTACTTAACCATTCAACATATGTGTGAAACCATCAGATACATATTCATACTAATCATTGATCATCCCTTATAAGTGCGCAATGAACAAAAAGCAAAACACGTCATAACAACATACACTCAAAACACAAGGATTTAACGTGGTTCACCCCAAATTAGGCTATGTCCACAATGACTAGCTTCTTATATTATTCATTCATAGTCTTCTTTACAATGGGTGCGCATTGCGCTCATACAATGATCTTCAATAAAAACCCAAACCTGCCCAAGTCGTTCTATGTTGTAGTACACACATACCTATTGATTGATATTCAAGTCAACTCATATTCATCAATCAACTCAACTCACTTAGAATTCTCTTCCAAAGCTTTCACTCTCGAATGCTATCTCTCCTCTAATATTACTTTCTACCCAAAACTGATTACATATTTATACATATACATTGGGGATTAGCCTGTTACAAGGTGGACAAAAATGTCCCAAAACTCCTCACTAACTTTTGTCTCCCGCGCATTGGCATCTTAAAATACGCTAATTGTATTCCACATGCATTGCTCCTTTGTTGACTTATTGCGCAATATGCTCATGAACGATTACCAAAACCTACCAAAAATGGCTTACTCCAACATGTGGTGCAAGATCATTTACTAAAATATTAGGCACTGTCACCTTTTGTTGTGGAGGTGGAACCATGTAGATCTGTTATTCAATGGGTTTTTGACCTAAGATACTCTTTCCTTTGAGCAAGAAGCTACTAAGAACCCATGCTCATAAAAAACCCTGCATAAGAGTGTTATGCTTAAATTTTGATCCTTATAACCCTAACTCTAGGGTCAAATCTTCATTTTTTCACCATTTGTCTAAGTTTGACTTTCTTGGTTCTAACTATAATTTTTTCTTGCCATACACTGTGAACTGGGCTGCTTATTTTACATAGTTTACCAAGGGTCCATCCTACCACTAACTCCCTTGATCAAGGATCACGTATGTTGGTGGCTTGCCCTTTTCCCCACTTTTTTGTTTCAAATTGCAATCTAACCAATGAATTGGGTGGGGATTTTATGAAGTTTAAATAATGGTAGTTGTAATTCATTTTCTAACTTAGTAAAAAATATTGGTTCCCTTTGCTTATCTAAAGTGTCTGGTATATACCTTCATTTTTCCTTTCCATTTAAGCAAGGGCTTCTACAACAGTTAGTTGGATTCCTTCGTCAACTCTATATCAATGTCTTCATCACACCCTCTCTAGGTGGGCCAAGATCATTAACTAAAGTTCTAAACATAATTTCCTTTTTCTACGGAGGTGGAAACACTTAGAGGTGACTCTATTCCTATTCCTTCCACCAAGAAGGTGTGTTATCTAGCCACTTTTTCCCCTAATATGCTCTTTCCTTCAAGTAAGAATCTCCTACATTCCCATGCTCATAAAAAAAACCTACACCAAATATCATTATTTCATATTCTAAATGTTGTGTCCAACTATAATTTTTTCACGCTAACACAATTTTTGTTGAGCAATGCTTTGCTTAAGTTTGAATAAATGCAAATTCAAGTAATAATGGCGATAGATTGCATTTTTGTATTTTGAACCACAATGATCAACTTGTAAAAATTATTACTAATGGCCTTGAGGATATTCATGTTCCAATATTTAATAGGGACCGCTCATTCATACCTAGATCAAAATTTATGTTAATGCTTATGTAAGCAAGTTAAAATGATGTTGTCATAGATTCAGTAATATACCAATGTTGTTCCTAAAATAATGCCCCTTACCAACCACCTATGTTATGTCCTTCTTTAATCTAAAATTAAGAATAAAAAAGCCAAGTGAAATTAGGTGGAGCATCATCACATCTTACAATAAAGATCCACATAAATCAACAATCCAATATTAGAGTCAACTTGATGGTTTGGTATAATAGTTTTAACTCTTATTAGTCTCTGCCTTTCAGGTGGAAGGGACTATTGAAGCATTTTGCCACAATTTTCTCTCTTTTGTGTTAAGAAATAGAACACAAGAACTTGGTAGAAAAGGCCTTAAGCCATATTCTTCACTATTGCCAATATTCATTCCAATGATACAATTTTATAGTACATGAATGAAACCACCCCACAAACTAGATTTTCTTTCATACAAACACCTCATCAAAATATAAGGCAAGGATGAGGCAAAGTAAGATCTAATACACACTTAGGATAATAACAATATCCCATAATGTGAAATACATAAAGGTGGTGAAGGACTGCATGATTTTATAGGGAGTCACAAGCTAACAATCTCCCCTTTAATCATAAGTTTGAATAATAATACCAAGAAGGTAGCATAAACTAGTATCTTTTCCAGTCTTCATTTTGGTACTCCAGAGTTGAGCCTCGATGAACATCTACCTAAAAAATCACCAAATCTAGATGTTGGAAACTCATAGAATCTGGAAAGTCCCAATGTGTAAACATGTGAGCTAGAATGCATGTAATTGTTCACTAATGTGAACTTTGGTATCCAATGAGAGTGATTCATGAGAAGTGAATCAACTACAAGTCTGACACATCCCTAAAAATGTTTGACAACCCAAGCAATAATGTGGATGGATCTAGTTATCCTCTACTAGGTCAGATGACCATCCAAGTGAACAAAATGTCCACAAAAATTGTAACACACCTGACCCCCTGAGGTTCATCAGATTGGTGGGGTGTGAAATTCTCTTGATATTCTCGTTAAGTCACTTTTTTAAAACATAACTCTAACACTGATGCAGAGCTTATAGGTCCAATTTGCTCCTCGAGAGCTTTCCATTGAATGTTGTTACACTCGATTCCGAGCTTCGGAAAAGGAGATAAGATCTCTCAAAGATCTCAAGCATTACACTGAAGGTGATGTCATCATGTCCATGTGGCACCCACGTGGACCTTGTTTTGCATGTGTTAGTTGATGTCATCATGTTCACGTGGCATCCATGTGGACCTATTTTGTACGTCCCAGTTGATGTGGCCTCTTATTTTAAAAAGGGTCAATGAAGAAATCGACCAAAGTGTCGATGGACAAATTAGAAGAAGTGTCGATGGGATCAATGTCAAAACTACCAATGAGCGAGCTTTAGAAAGTGTCGATGACCGATGGGTCAAATTGGCCAAGGCACCGATGATCACGATGGACCAACTTCAAAGCTCTGATGCCTATGGAATGGATTGGCCCAAATTCATCGATGGGTAATCATACCGAATTTGCAGATGGTTAATCGACTTGAATTCACTGATGAATACCTTTTAGAAAAAAAGTCGATGGATGATCAGTCCAACATGTCGATGAGCACAAGAACTCAGAATTTGTCGATCCGATGAACAATTTTCCCAAAACCATTAATGATAAGGCTTTTAAGAAGGCATCAACGAATAAATCGGCCCAAATATCCCATGACACAAAGTTTTCAAAGCCCAGATGAAAATAATCGATCAAATTCCAATGAGTCCAAGGCGTGGATCTCGAGGGAATTGGATGGTCAAATTTAAAGGGAGATTCTTTTGACATCGTCGATGAATGGTCAAAACTTAACCTTTATAAAGCACCTAATCAGATTGTAATGTTATTTAAGATGAAACCTGTAACGTGGAACCGTCAATCTGGAATTCGGGTTCTCGGAAAGATTTTATTTTTCCTTGATATAAGTATAGACTCTAAATAGTCAGATATCCAAAAGTATACCACCCAAACAACTTCAAAGACTGATTCTGATCCTCACAACAGACTGTGATTTTGACCCACTTTCCTTTCAACTCCACAATGAACATTATTGACATTCAAATGATAAATATACCAACGATTAGGCTTATAGCATTCAAACTTAGAACATAACCTTGTTGTAGCATGAGATTAAGAGATTTCGAGACTCTTCAATAATCCTCGAGTACATAAAACTCAACACACACATATTTATTCAACTCTATAACAATTAAACTATGATTTATTTATACATTCCATGCAATTCTCAGGATTTGGATCTAATTTACAGGATGTCTTCAAAATATCTTTGAGGGAAAATAACCAATAAGAGAATATTGTGCATACATGGAGAAAAAAGCATACAAGCATTCCTTTCCACATAGATTTATGATCATAACTCATACAATTTCACAAATTGCACAATTATACAAGTTTTACAGATTGAACGGGCATACCAATTAACTGAATATAATTAAGAACTTATATGTTTATGAGCTTTTGTCCAAACCAACTGAATGAGGGTGAGAAATTTTGCACACAACAATAAGGTTTGTTGCACTGATATCTTCTACAACATGCCACCCCCGTGCCAGGCCATGATACCACCAGAGAAACTCAATTTCTCAAGGGATTTAATGGATGTGAAGGACATTCTCCTTCACATACCATCAAATGACAATTTCCCCACCAATCCTAAGGCCTCCACAAATTTCTAGATGCCTTCCTAGTTGGATCACCTCTACACAAAGGAGTCCCTTCACTGCCTGTGTAGTCCCTCGACGCCCTCCCCTCTTCATGTTGATTTCCTTTCCCACCAAAATCAAGTTCACAACCCTCTTTTCCCAAGTCAAGTTCAAGGTTCTCTGCTCGAATTCAATAGTCCAATTCCGAGCTTCAACAAGTCTATCTTCTTAGAAACTTCCCTAGCTCGTGATTTTTGCTCTCCTTTTCTACTCGTGGTTTCTCTCATAGCTCTTCCTGACACACTCTCTCAACAACCCCTCTATGTCCTCTCTTTTATTCCCCATGAAGGTTCATGATCCGCTTCTCCTCAAACTTCCCCCTCTTTTTCCATTCAAGCTTGACTCTTGCATGCTTTCCAAAACTGACTATACTTATTCCATACCTCAATAACCAAGGTGGCGACTTCTTCTACCAAACTGATTACATTCATTTAATGATTGGATTTGAATTTAGGAAAAAGGGAAATAAATGGTTATTCACCAAAATAATTCAACAAGATTGCTTGGGATCTCTAGCATGTTGAACCCCCTTTAGGCCCCCCTCACTTTTCCCTTCCCATGGTACCATGGCCAGTACAAGTGCTCCACCCTTCAGTCAAATGTTTATTTTTATTTTTATTATTAAACAAAAAATACATTTACATGGTTTAATATGTCCAATTCACCATGGCATGGTAATAGTATCTCCATTCTGAAATAAAACCATTGGTCATCACAATTTATTACAAATTAATCAAGGGATTAAAATGGGGGTGTTACATCCCCTCCCCCTTGGAATAACACCATCCTCAGTGTTCTCTTCAAATCAACAACACTTTCCATGTCTACATCCTTCAACTACTTCAACAATGTCATTCCCTTCACGATCTAGCCCACCTCCAAACTTTTGGCATTCTAGCATACACCTACAACAATTATCACATAGCATGCATATTATAACCACTTTTATGCATAAATATCCCATTGATGTTCATAAATTAGGATAAAGTATACATTTCAACACAATACTTATATGTATGATTATGGATTCACATCCATATTAGTTGTTGCAGTTAGGACTTATCTCACCATTCTCTTGGATATACCTAGTGCACTCATGATCCCAACTAGCATGTTAGTCATTCAAGTCTCCACTTCCTTGTAGTGACTCACACTCCATGCTCAAGCATCCTGATGCAGGAGCATCTCCCGAGACAAGCGAGCCAGCGCAGAAGACAAAGGATAG
>ML802657.1:268905-283549 GCA_009831015.1 Picea engelmannii | reverse complement strand
CTCATAATAAAAAGGTCAGATCTTTGCTTTTTCTTCTACATCTTGAATATATTGTGATCTCCATGTGTTGATGAATCTTGTATGCACTTAATAACTCAATAAATTAGTAGTAGTTAGTGATTCCAAGAAAGAATTTGGCTTGGGATGATTACACAATAGGTGATCAAATTTCCCATGTTTTCCTTTATCTTTGTTTCTAACATCCCATTTTAGTACCCAGTCTCATGGTTCGAAGTTTTCCACCTTGGTATGTCTGTCAAAAGCCTCTTTTATCTTGTCTTGGCACAACTGGGCAATATGGAAAGCCTTTTCTCTGTTCTGCTGTAAATTGATGAGTTCATCCTCCCTTCTTCGTGTGGCATCTGTCTCTGCGTCTTGCTCCTGCAACAGCGTCATTAACGATAACCCTAATGTAGTTGGAAAAATTGCTTCAGTGCCATAGGCAATTTGGAACGAGGATGTGGCAATGGATCTCTTTGGGGATATTCTGTTAGCCCACAGTGCATGGATGAGCTTTTTGTGCCATGCCTTTTTATTTTCTCGCAGCAGTTTTTTGATGATTCTGACTAAGATTTTATTCAAAGACTCAGCCAACCCATTCCCTTGAGGGTAGTATGATGTAGAATGGCCAAGGGTGATGTTGTAATCACTACAATTTTTTTCTATTTTCTTGTATTTGAAAGTTGCTGCATTGTCTGTTATAATCTTGATTGGGCATCCAAATATGGATAGAATATTGTCTTCTAAGAATCGAATGATAACATCATCTATCGCCTGCCTGGTGGGAATTGCCTCAACCACTTAGTGAAATAATATGTTGTTGTCAGGATCCATTTATGTTGAGCTGAGGATTGTGGATGTATTTCCCCTATAAAATCAAGGCCCCACTGTCTGAAAGGAGTTTCCACTGAAATGGGTTTTAAAGGCAGAGAATGCAATTTCCCTTTCCCATCGAAGATTTGACATTCACGACACTTTGAAACTTCTTTGTAAACGTCGGGAAAAATGCTAGGCCAATAAAATCCAACTCTCAAAATTTTGTGCACTGTTGTCTTCTAATAATGATGACCTCCACAGTCACCCTTATGGAACTCTCTGATGGTTTTCTCTGCTTCTTCTTCTATCAAACAACTCAATAAAATTCCTTCTAGATCCTTGCAATACAACGATTCATTTACAATACAAAATTTTGTTGCCTTCAGTTTCAAGAATTTGGCCTTTGTTTCACTAAATTCAGGAGGAGCCTGCAAAGTTTTCAACACAAAGATGATATCTGCATACCATGCAGAATCAAGAAATTTCTGGGATATTTGTGAAGTTTCCTTTTCCTCTTCCCCTGTACTATCTGACATATCTGCGATGAATTTTATTCCCAAGAGTTCGCAATTGTTATGTGCCATGAACTTTGCAAGTCCTTGTCCTTTGATCAACTTGGTGGATTTGATCTCAAGGTCATATTCTAACAACACTGCTATCCACTTCCCCCTCTTTCCTTCAGGATCAGGCTGAGTTAGGATGTCTTTCACTGAGCTGTTGGGTACATAAGTAGTAGTATGAGAATGTAGGATGTAAACTTTGAATTCTTTCAAGGCTTTGACCAGAGCATATGATTGTTTCTCCATGTTATCATATTTCAAAGGAGCATCCCTCAATGTCTTACTGTAGTATGCTATGGGTTTCTCAAAATTTTGGTCATCTTTCTGGAGTAAAACACCAACAATTGTGTGTTTTGATGCAAAGGAGAACAATATGAAATCCTTTTAAAAATTAGTGCTCGAAAGTACTGGAGCCTTGGTCAATGCCACCTTGATGTCTTCAAAGGAATTTCTTGCTTCGGGAATCCACTTTATTTCATTTCCCTTCTTGAGCATGTTGGTGATGTGTTTTATGATTTCAGCCAAATTTGGGATAAATCTTCTTAGAAAATTCACTTTGCCCAGGAAATATTGTACCTCCTTTTTGCTTCTGGGTATGCCAATTTTCAAGATCCTCTTAACTCTGCTGGGGTCTACCTTTATCCCTTATTTTGAAATGATGTGACCCAATAACTTTCCTTCTTCCATGAAAAAATTTGAATTTTTAGGATTCAAAGAGATCCCAAACTTTTTGCATTTTTGAAACGCCCTTCTAAGATGTTTGAGGTGTTATTCATCTGAGGCAGAATACACAGTGATGTCATCAAGGTAGATAACAATGAATTTGTCTTTTTCATCAGCGAAATCTATGCCCATAGCTCTTTGAAACGTTTCCCCTGCATTCATAAGCCCAAAAGGCATCTTGGCATACATAAATGTTCCCCATGGTGTGGTAAATCCTGTCTTTTCCTGATCGTCAGGGTGCACCATAATCTGATTGTATTTTGAGAAGCCATCTAACATTGACATCTTATAAGAACCCACTACCTTCTGTAAAATGTGATCCATTTTAGGCAATGGGTAGTTTTCTTTTAGAGACACCTTATTCAGATTTCTGAAATCCACACACAACCTGATTTCTCTGCTCTTTTTCCCGACTGGCACCAGATTTTCCACCCATTTGGAAAACCTCAGGGACAATATGATTTTGGCTTCAAACAGTTTCTTTACTTCTTTTTCTATAAATTGTAACAACAAAGGGTTTGTTCTTCTTAATTTCTGTTTGAATGGTTTGTGATCTTCTTTGATTGGGATGACATGTTGGATTATACTGGTATCATAAACTTTCAGCTCATCATAGCTCTAAGAAAAAACATCAAGAAATTCTTTCATTAATTTGACATACCTCTCTTTGACTTCAGGGCTAAGATTTCTGGACATCTTCACGATCTTTGGATCCTCTGGAGTCCCAATATTGCAATCTTCCACATCCCCTTCATTTACTGTGATCTTCAGACTTCTTGCCACATCATTGTTATCAATTTTTTTTTCCAACGAGACCAGACCTTTGGGGATGATGTTACTCTTTAGCTGAACGATATCTCTGCTAGAAATCTGATTGTCAAAATATCCTTCTTTTGTGAAAGCAGCTACATCCACCTCATCATCATAGTATTCATCATCAATGTTTAAATTCTCGAACTCATTCTCCATCTTGAGGAAGCTCTCTATCTGTTTGCCATTTTTGAAGACTTGCTAGTGCTTCATATTGTCTGGTATTGATGGCGTGTACTTCACCTCCACCTTGTATCTTTTTTCAGGGAAAATTGGAACTTTAAAAACTGTTGCTGAAGTAGCCAAGGCATCAACAACCTGATTTTGTTCTCTTGGAATTCCTAAAAGATTACATTCTGGAAATTTCTCAAGGAGTTCTAGTACCGGATTCCTATAGGCCCTCAGTTTGGGGTGTTTTGCTTGGTATATGCCTTTGATTTGATTTATAATTAGCTCAGAGTCTCCATGTACAACAATTCTTTTGGCACCCAATTCTTCTAAAGCTTTCAACCCTAATATTAATGCTTCATATTTAGACATGTTATTTGTGCATTCAAAAACAAGTTTGTAAGAATATAATTTTGAGTCTCTTGTTTTATTGTATGATTCCCTGATCACATGCATAAGTTCTTGTTGAGTATATTGGATTGCTTTCACTTTGGTTGGCTTGTGTTCCCTTGTAGATTCAATATCACAGGAGCACCAGAGTGGATCTAGGATGACAATGGCAGGAGGAAGCGACATTTAAACGATATGTTGTGTATCTCTTGTTAACTAGTAAACTCAATTGTTAGAGCTTAGGGAAAGTGTCATATTTTGTTATGTTTTGTTCTAGATCTAGGTGGATCTAGGGAGATTTGTTTATGTTTGCATTTACGATAAGTTCCATAAAAAAATTGGCAACCATATTAGGGAGGTGACCTCCTTTTGATTTTTTTCTTCCCATTTGCCTTTAGCCTGCCTTCCTCTGATACATTTCACTCTCTGAATGTGTGGGTGATCCATCTGGACTCCCTAGGTTTGGAAGTTCATTTAGTTTTTTTGTCTTTCTCTCATTTTTTCTTCATTTACAGAGATTGTCACATTGCACCATATTGGCAGCCTGTGACGACCCTTAGACGTCACATCCTGCTTGACCAATCCAGTGTGACAACGTCGCATTGTGCTTTGCTAGTATCCTGACACGACCTTTACTCATCACACTATGTCCCATACCTGGCCTGCGATGAATCTTGTAGATTTTGTTGGAGTGAGTCGATTCGTCTTTTACCTCCCAGTTTTTCGTTAGTTGCCTGGGGTGAACTTCTTATGCCGGTGTTTGATTGATTCATGAGTTTAAATATTGCTCTTGATTGATTTTTAGTGATTGAAAGTCTTTCTTTGCGTTTTGCAAGTTTTTGCTCGCGATCATTGTCGCAAGGATATAATCTTAGATTTTGATCTGGGTGCTTGTTTGATAAAGGGTCTTTGGTTTGCATGAAGTTTTGGATTCATTTTATTTTTCAGATTGTTTTTTGATTAAGAAACACTTTTTGCTTGCATATGTCAAAAGGTTGTCTTGTCTTTTTCATTTTTTTTTTTATATTACAAATTCAATTTGGGAATTTTGTTGAGAATGTCTTGATTTTCTTGGATTACATTTTCCTTTCGTCATCACACCTCTGATTTTGTTTCGAAAAGGAAGAACTAAATTCATTTATTCTTTTAGTAATATTTCATAAGAAAATTCTTACATTCGAAATATTGGTTAAAGAAGAGAATTGGAAAATTTTGTAGTTCATGATTATTTGAAATTGTATTCATTCGGAATTAAGAAATTGCAATTTGTAGCTTTTTGTACTTCAAAATAATACCTTCTCCCTAATGTAGTTAGATTTCATTGAATTGAAAAGTTGCACATTCATCTCTTTTTGCATTTTATTGGGTCAAGGTCACAACATCATCGGTTTCATCTTCATCTCCCTTTTGAGTAAACAACAACCTCTAAAACACAACGTAAATTAAAAAATTATTAGTAACTTTTATTTTCTAGGGATCTTTTTCACCAACATTAGCTAGGATAGCACTTTTGAATAGGTTGTAAGGCACACTCTCCAAAGCATCAAAACACACAATAGTATCTTGTGATAGAGAGAGTTCAAATCCAATTGCTACATTTTGTCCTGGGAAGCCCTTCTCACACAAGGGTCAAACCTGAGGTTGCATTGAGACTGGCAGAGTTACTCACCCTGCTTTGTTGGTCTTAGTGTAGATATGACACGTATTATTGGGGGTCACTTGAAGGTATACCCACAATTATGAGTGGAAGCCTTTCGAGTTGATTTTGGGATAGATACCTTGCCTTTGCGCGTGGATTGGTCTGTCGACTGTTTCCCTAGGCATAATTGCAGTAAGTGGTAACCTTATTAGCCTATCTCTTAGGGTGTTTACACGAGGTGAATGTGGAGGGGTAAGTCTTCACGGTACCTGGAATCGACATTGTCCAAACTCACTCGGGCTCCTTGGAGGGTATACCCACAATTATGTGTGGGAGCTTGCACCAGGGTGTAAGTCTGTTAAGCAGGTCATCAACGTAAATTTTCCACCCACTTATCTCAACCCCTTCTTGTCTTGATTTCATGACGTTGGATTTCATCACCAACTAGTGACTTTGAAATAATAAGGTTTGTTTTCTTGGTTTGATTCCTAGATTTTATTAGTGAGTGCTGTTTGTTTTCTCTAGTTGGCCATAGATTTTTTTTGTTCTTTATTTGGTTAAGCCAACATTAGCCTTCACCGTTCACGTAGGATGAAATGGCTACCCCTGGAAGATCTGGAAGGTTACCAACCTTTGCTTCCTAACTCACTAGAAGGCTCTTCTGAGGGAGTAGTCAATAACGAAGTAGCTTCTGAATTTGGAAGCACACACTCTTTGGAAGGATTTCGAATTGTTTCGGATTCCTTAGAAGCTTTCCGACTTCCCCCAAATCCGTTATTGAATATTAGACAAGATACACATATACTTCGGATGAACTCGTCCATAGAAATTGTTGTTGTTGATAATACTGAAGTACCTACTAGACCTAACGCAGGATCTGGAGTAGAGGATCCACTTTTTCAAAGTGAATCATTTAGGACACCGGTTCACATTGTTGAATTTCTAATTCTAGTTTTGTCCCTTTGACAGTACGTGATCTTTACGACAACCTAGGAGTGAGTCCTGATCAACCTATGGCTTCGCAAGTGCCTGGGACATCCATTACCTATACAATACCTTTATACCATTTCACTGGTACTACTAGTAGTGTCACCGCCTGTTGGCGACGGAAGTCACTCCTGGATTGCTTGCAGGAGAAGAGCCCGACGCCCATCAGTTTATGTCACGGTTTGTGTATGGAAGAGGTGATCGAATGGAAGTAAACTCAGACGATATTGTTTCGACTTCGAAACTAGGCCCGACATGCATGGGTAGGTGAGGTCTTGGACATACTTCAGACAATGAGTTGTAGTAAGGGTGAGTAGGGGGGAAGACTTGTATCAGAGAGATGCAAAGGTCTGTTGTCAACATCAGGTTTCTAGCAGACTGTAGGGGAATGCATTTAAATGCGAGATCTTCTTACATTCAAATGTAGAAAACCAGAGAATACAATAGTGCCACGATAAAACCTTTATCATAACACAACTGCAATAATTCATGTGAATCAGTCAATCATGAACTCCCTCAGTATGAGATGAAAACTAGATGAAATAGGGAAGCTGTATTTCATAAAACAAGAAATCTTACATACATATGCATAACCAGAGAACTAGAGCGTCTGTTAAAACATTACAATCGGGAGCTTTGCTCTACCATCGATACTTACAAAATACAAAAACTGAGCCTATATTCTCAGGGAAATTCACCTAACAGAGGCGTGCCCAGTCACCCAAGGCTCGATGTCTTTTCAGTCAAATTTGTACTGAAATCCTTCTTCACGCACCACCTTAATTGCGCATGGTTCCTGTAAGGAGGGTAGCTGAGCCATTAAGTGTCGAGCTAGCGAGTGCAGACTTCTCTGTCTCTTCGAAGACTTCGACATGGCTTCTTTGGAAAAAATGGTACACAGGACCCCTTCGAGCAGACCGCTTACTAGACCCTCCATATCTCACACTTAATGAATGAAGGGAGGTTTCAACCACCCATTCATGCCTTCATTTAATCCAAGCGAGACACAGGATTGAGATCGGATCCGATGGCGCCTGGAGGTCGCGATGATCTCCTCTGTAACTGAACTCGGTGCCTTTGGCCCCTTTTGCACAACTCTCTTCGTCTCCCAAGTGACCACGGGCTATGACCTTGTGCTTACTCCCGAAGGTGTTTTCGACGTTCACGGATATGAAGGGGCTGATCCATGCTTCTTGAAATCGCGATGAGCAAAACGCCGAGATGGCTTAATTTGGCGCCACGCGTCCTTCAAATCTGACGGTCCCAAATTCACTCGACGCTGTTGCGGGGCCCAGGTCCTGGACGCTCTCGTCACTTCGTGCATCGGGGATATGAGGGAGATGCTTCTTGCGCTTCGAAATTGCAATGGGTGAGAATGCAGGGAGCCTCATCACGCACCAGGTGTACCCTTTAGATGGACGACTGAGACTGCTCCTCGATATGGTGGGCCTACCTTTGGGCGCTTTTGGCACTTCGGGGTTTGTGGATAGGAAGGAGCAAGTCTTCCTGCTGTGAAATCGCGATGAGCGAAGGCCGGGAGGACCCAATCGTGCACCACGTGTTCACCTAGGATGAACGGTTGAGATCACTCTCAGCGCTTTGGGGCCCGTCACGTCGAATGATAAACATTAGCGCCCCTCCTTTAGGTTTACTCCTTTGTGACCAGGCGCCAAAACCATGAGCCTAGTTCTGGGCGCTTTCGGCATTTCGGGATTCGAGGTTTCGAGAGGTGAAATGACGAGGAGCACTTACCCCTCGAACTCTTGAATGTCGACATGACACGAATGTGCGCTGCGCGTCCTTCAGATGAATAACCCAGATAACATTCGTTCTTATAAGGGGGGCTACTCCCATTCACAGGCTCGCTTGATGTGACCTGGTGCTAGTATCGTGGGCTTGGCTCCAAAGGTGCTTTCGGCGTTTTGCTGATCGACCATTTCAACTATAAAGAATGGGAGGCTCCTTGTCTCCTGAAACACCGATCCCCAAAATGTCGACTGACTGCCACCTGTCTCAACTGGATCGGACGACCCAAATTTGCCTTGAACTATTGGCGCTACGCTTCGTGCTAAATCTCGGACAACTCGGCAGCCCCGAAATCCTGATGACTGTCGATTCGCTTTGCAGTTGAATCTTGGTGGCTGACAACCAACACTTCGCCCGCTCGCTTGACTTGTGATCGGAAAAGAGACTCTCCCGCTTTGCGCTGGGGCGCTTCCCGTGTAACCTACAAACCTGGGTGTATTTGAGCCCCAAGACAAATAATGTCACTAACACCACCATTTCAGACCAATTGTTGGTTGGTTCTCACTCGATTCTTCCTCTCCAGATGGCCCATTGTATTATGGTCCCATGGGATACCACTATTTCTACCGAGAATTTGGTCATCACCCAAGCTCCTATTGGGAAACCACTTCAACCTAGACAAAATCCATCACTTCCCCCTGGGTATAGAGATATGAATACTTCCGTTTCTATGCCTACCCAGGTTCCATCTTGAGGTTCTGGAATTTTTGTTCCTCTTGGGTATAACGTTGCGAGTCAGTTTGTTCCTACACCTACCCAGATTCTCTCCGGAGGGCCTTACGTTCCTCCTCCACCTTTGTTAGGAGGATCTCATCACCTTGGTCCTAGTGGCTCCAATCCAGTTGGAGGGCACCAATCATTCTATCGCTTATGGTTTCCAGATTCCTATTGCAAGTCAACCTCAAGCTGGGGGAAACCTCAATTTTGGGGACAACTTTAGATTGGGGGACAACCTCAACTTGGGGGGCAACCTCAAGTAGGAGTCCATAACCCAATTTATGGACAAAAAAAACATGTGTTACAAACTCAACCTTGGAACCTTCCTTTCCAAAGAAATCTACAACCATTTGGGGGGAAACATCCACAAGTCAATTCTTTTGTGCCCCCTAACCTCGGTCAACCATATCCAGGTTCTTTGAATCCCACTTGGGGTAAAAAATTTCAATATAATGTTCCTTTCCAAGGGAACATTTCTAATCAACCCAAACCTGTGGGATGTATGCCTCAAAATCCTCCACAACCGAATCTGTCAGGACTGTCTAATTATTTGCATACTTCTTATGGTCCTACTGGTATACCTACATGGATTCCCCCTCAAAACTACTAGTTTCCTCAAGTGAATTGACAACTGCCTTTTATAGCCACTTTGGATTTACCTGATTTGTCTAGGATATTGAATGATCCTATTCTACATTATCCTTATTGGATTGTCATACCGGCCAAATTACCATCCGACATTACTAAATTTGATGGTCGAGCAGGAGAAGATCCGAATAATCATGTTATGACTTTTCATCTATGGTGTTCATCCAACTCCTTGATGGATGAATCCATAAGATTATGACTTTTCCAACGAACTCTCAGGGGTTCGGCAAAAAAATTGTACATCGAGTTACCACGAGGTTTATTTAATGACTTTAACACACTAGCCATGGAATTTTTGACAGATTACCAGTTACCAATTCGATACGAGACAAGCACTGAAATTTTGAGTTTTTTTAAACAATCCTCGTCCACTCATATTTCTGATCACATCCATGAGTGGAGGAGGAGAAGACGTTTGATGAAAGTTCCTCTTCCTGATCAACTATTGGCTGAGTGGTTTACCAAATCACTCATTGGACCTATTTCCCATGATGTCGCCATGGGTGGTGTTGTCACTGAAGAGCAAGCGATCAATCATGCTCAGTATCTGGATATCGTTTATTCGCAAATGGGAACACTTGACAATTTTATCCCTGATGCTCCTTGTCCTTCCACAAACCCTACCCCAACACCTCCAACAACTTCTCATGCTGTTGATGCTGTGATTGGCACCTTTCATGGTGAATCTTAGTCTACACATGTCGGTCACACCAATCCCAAATCTAATAATTCTAATGTACAAAATACTCCTACTCCTACTCCTCCCACTAATAAGACTGTCGAGGTTAATTATGTTCAATCCACGCTTATCAGAAAGAATAAAAATAAAAATAAAAATAAAGGGAAGGGTAAGAATAAGGAAGACAAGAATAATAATCCACAATCTGATAAAGCCAAAATGCAAACCGCTGATCCGAAAGATAAACGTAAACCTCGTTACCCTTGCCTTATTTGTGGTGACAATCATTACACGAAAGATTGTCCAAGACGCACTGAGGTTACTAAGTTCCTCCAAGAGACCTAGAAACCTTCTACACCTGCCATTTTGTCACAACCTTTTCCTTCTCAGCAGCAGGCCCAACTGGTCATTCATGACCAAGCGTCTCCGTCTACCTCCTCTTATGTCCTTATGTGTACTGGTGACTCTAAAAAGAACGAAGTTGCAATCACAACTCGAGCCAAAGATTACTCTCCATCAAAAGATAAAGTTGATGATATACCACATTCGTTGGTTCAAACTTCTCCTCCAACTTCACCTCCAAACATTCCTCTTCATATCAAAAGACTGGGTCTCGATACAGTTCTTCGCCCTCCTCCCAAGGGTGTTGTTCGAAAGTCTGCATTCAACCCTCACACATGTGCTGCCCAAAACTACAGTATTGTAGAAGACATTGTGCAAGCACCCTCTATGATGTCAACTCTCAAAGTCCTTCAAAGTTGTCTTGCTCAACGAAAGGCACTGTTAAAGGCCATTGGTGGAATTGATCCCACAAATACTAATTTAATAACCTTTGACTTGGAAGATCACATTCCAAGGATTCCTCCTCAGTTAGCGTTTCAGATCCAAGTTGTTGTTGAAAACAAGAATATCTGTAGATTTGTTATTGATGAAGGAGCCTCAACTTGCGTTATGTCTGTTACTGGTTGGAAAGATATCGATTCTCTTGCCCTCACCGAATCACACAATACACTTAAGGCCTTCAATGGTACATGTTTTAAACGTTACAATGTTCTTTCATCGTTTTCTATTACGTTGGAAGGTAAATCAGTCAACGTCGAGGTTGAGGTCTTCGATGCACCTCTTGATTATAACATTTTACTTTGCTGTAGCTATATGGATTCCATGTGTGTAGTTGTGTCTACCCTTTTCCATGTGTTATGATTCCTGCATGAAGGAAAGGTCGTTACTGTTGACCAACTGACCTTCTTTAATTATGAGTCTCGTACTAGTAACGTTCCTTTTATCTCGAAGACACCTCCTGGTTATGAGAATGTCAAAGTGGGTCTTTTGAAAGATTCGACTTTGATGGGTACTTTTCCAATCCCACCACCTGATATTCCCCCTCCTTTTGTTGCCTCTATTAACATGATATCCACCACTGTTTTTGAAACCCCTGAGTCATATGACCCATGGGTAGTACCTAGCCCTGGTTATTACCTTCGTTATGGTGACAAGATGCCTTTAAGTCCGGTCGAATCCGCTTATCATGCTATTCAATCGACAACCCCCACTCCCCCTTCTCTCTGTGATTCAACTCCTGATCCATTCCAGGTGATATTTCCTAATGATGAGATGATCATGTCAGTCATGTCTATGGAATATACTCCATGGGACGATGGGAATCATCGCTCCATTTTATTTCTAGAACGTGATACCATCGAGGGCTACCAATGAATTTTTAATCTATCGACCGTTGTTGTTATTTCTTCAGTTCTTGAGTCAACACATGATGTCTTGTACGAAGGGAAATTGAGTAACATTTCGCCTACCATTCCTCTTGACATATCGATTAAACCTGAAGTCATGGAGAATGTTCATATCGAGGCCTCTTGTTCTACAGATGAGGTCCACACGTATAAATCCCCCTTCCAAGAATTCCATGACGTATTTGCCTGGAGTTATGAATAAATGCCAGGTATTGATCCTGATATCGTTATGCATGAGATTAAAACATATCTAGACGCTAAATCCGTTCGGTAGAGACTTCGACCAGTCCATCCACGTAAAGCTGCTGCTATCAAGCTTGAGGTTGAAAAACTTCTTAAAGATGGCTTTATCTATCTTGTGGCTTTGACCGATTGGGTATCCAATCTTGTTCTTGTAAATAAGAAACAAGGTACCATCCGCGTTTGTGTATATTATAGGGACATAAATAGAGCTTGTCCTATGGACAATTATCTCACCCCTTTTGTCGACCAGATCGTCGACGACTGCACCAGAAGTGAAATCTTCTCCTTGATGGATCGTTTCTCAGGCTATAATCAAATTAA
This sequence comes from Picea engelmannii, assembly GCA_009831015.1. NCBI lineage: Eukaryota > Viridiplantae > Streptophyta > Pinopsida > Pinales > Pinaceae > Picea > Picea engelmannii. The sequence continues at coordinate 271,294 of ML802657.1, read as the reverse complement.
TATTTTACCAGTAGATCAACACAAGACAAATTTTATTTTCCCTTGGGGAACCTTTGCCTACCGAAAATTACCCTTTGGTCTTAAGAATGCTGGTGCGACATTTCAGCGTGCTATATAATATGCTTTCCATGATATTAAGCTCATTGTGCAACCTTATCTTGACGATCTTCCGATGCATTCCAAGCGTCGCCAAGACCACCCAACACATTTAAGGGCCATTTTTGTATGCTGTTGTTATTATCGTATATGTTTGAACCCACACAAATGTGTTTTTTGTGTGGAGTCCAACCAAATTCTTGGTTTTATCGTGTCGATACACGGGATTCGAGTAGACCCCTTGAAGGTTGAGGTTATTCTTAATTTACCTCCTCCTTCCACACTACGCCAACTCCAAAGTTTGCAAGGGAAGGAAAGCTTTTTGCGTCGTTTCATCCCTAATTATGCTGAACTGACGAAAGGATTCACTCGACTACTCAAGAAAGGTTACGAGTTTATATGGGATGATACTGTAAACAAAGCATTTGAATCTTTTAAACTTGCCTTAACTCGTACACCATTATTGTTTCCCTCTGACTATAGCCAGAATTACTTCCTCTACTTCGCTGCTTCGGAATCTACCATTCCCATGGTCTTTGTCTAAGCGGATGATTCACATGATGAACATGTGATATACTATTTGAGTCAGAGTCTCACGACTACCGAAACCAAATACTTACATGTGGAGAAACTGGCCTTGGCAGCTGTTCAAGTTGTCCAACATTTTCGTCATTATATCTTATTATGCAGAACCATTGTTATTTCTGATTGCAACCCCATGCAACATATCCTCACTCGATAATTTCTAGGGGGCAAGTACTCCAAATGGATAGTGATTCTCCAGGAGTTTGACTTGGATTTTGAATGTGCTAAGTCAAAGAAATCCTTGGTTTTTGCCGAATTGATATGTGACCTTCCCTCTACTGAGGCGGAAAATGCGGCAGAGGATTCCTTGCTCGACGAATCCCTTTTTTGGATAAGTTCTGATGACATATGGTACGAAGATATCACCATCTATCTCTAGACTCAAACTTTCCAGCCCAACCTATCTAGTACAGATCATCGTCATATACGATATCAAGCCCGCCAATACATCATTCTTGGTGATACCCTTTACCACCGCAGTGTTTATTCCATTTTTTGACGATGTCTCACCTATGATGAAGCTGAGAAAGCTTTGAATGACTGTCACTCTGGAGCATGTGGTGGTCATATGGATGGGTATGACACTGCCCAAAATATCTTACGATCATGTTATTTCTAGCCTTCTTTGTTTAAGGACTGCATTATTGCTGTCCAGAAATGCCATGCTTTCCAAACTTATAATAACAAGATAAGATCTCATCCAACTCCCTTACATCTTGTAGTTTCCGTTGATCCATTCGCCAAATGGGGCATTGACTTCATGACATGTAACCCTCACTTGGTTGGGGGGCATAGACACATCATTGTAGCTATGGATTATTTCACTAAATGGGCTAAGGCGATGTCTACATTCGATAACACCGAGAAAACTGCAACATTGTTCATATTCAATCATATCATTACTCGGTCTGGTGTCCCTCAAGCCATCCTTAGTGATCATGGTAGTCATTTTCAAAATTTTATGATGTTTGAACTTACTGAAAAGTTGGGTTTTCGCCATGAAAACTCAACCCCCTATTATCCACAGGCCAATGGCCAGGTTGAAACAATCAACAAAATTCTCATTACTATGCTTCGACAGATGATATGAATTCATAAGACCAGTTGGCACACAATGTTGTTCTCAGTGTTATGGGCCTATCAGACATCCGTCAAGTCTACCATGGGATTTACACCTTTCCAGGTAGTTTATGGTATCAAAGCTATCTTGCCAATTGAATGTGAAATATCGTCTTTGAAACTGGCCGTTGAACTTCTCCCCAATACCTTTGTCGAAGAAGAAGGTCTTTTGTATTTGATGCAACTAGATGAAACCCGTCGCGATGCCTCCTTAGTTATTGAAACTCAGAAGAAACATGTTAAAGCCCAATATGAGAAACATGTCAAGCCACATGTTTTTTATGAAGGTGATCTAGTTCTTCTTTACAAACAAGATCATGATTTGCTAAGGGATGGTAAATTTGAGGCCATGTGGCGAGGTCCTTACATTGTTAAATGAGTGTTGGAGAAGGGAGATTATGAGATGGTTGATTATGATGGAATCCCTTTGAGTGAACCTAGAAATGGGCTTTACTTAAAAAAGTACTATGCTTAAGTCGTTTTTGCATGAGTGCTTGTATTTTAGTGTATCATACTCTTGCGTGCTTTTTTGTTGTTTGGTTTCGACCTTCAGTTGCTTACCTTGCATCGTGCTTGGTTTCCAGATGTC
>ML802657.1:253909-267773 GCA_009831015.1 Picea engelmannii | reverse complement strand
TTTCAGTTCACCACTCCTGCACTTGGTCAGTTGTTTTTTCATACTCTTGAGAACCCCTTCACAACAGTTGAAAAATTGGGGCTCCATACATTCCAACGCATACTGAAAATAGCTCTGAAGAGCCATATGGGGAGCTGGACTCCCCACCATGTATGTGATGGTATAGAGGATGGTCCATAGGGGAAAGTATCAGACATCTCTTATAACGACTTTACCGCTATGCTTCTGAGTACCTGACACACAATGCTCACTAATATAGTGGTTCATAGGTGCACCACCACCTCTGCTACCTGTGAGTGTGACTCGGGACCCATGACGAGATATCCCAGTCAAGAAGTAGATATCCTTGATATCTATCGTAAGAATGTGAGCACCCACATGAAACGCCTTCTTGTTCACATCCCACATGTGAACTAGGTACTCGAGTAATCTCGACTAGGCCCTCATACCTTGGATTTTGAAGAATTTTAACAATCCACACTGTCGAAGGGCCATTACCATTCTCATGTCATTCTCAACAAAGTAGTCTTCCTCCTCGTGCTCTCTCTCTCGCCATTCCAACATTTTTACTATGGAAAACCTGCAATGGAACATTAAAGAGAGATTAGCATCATCATCTTCTTCCCTAGAGATTTTTTATTGACAATACATCTTAAAAATCTTTTTGAACTGCGCATGTTGCAGGCCAGGGCATCAACATAGTGCGGAGTCATCGCAGGACAGCTATGGGGCCGCCTGCGACGACCTTATATCATCACAGAACCCGATATAGGGCACCTGCGACGACCTCCCCGCATAAGTACCCTAAAAAACTTAACTCAAAAGTTTATTTTTAACCAATGAAAAACAAATTTTGATCCATGAAAAGTTGAAAGAGATGAAAATTACCTATTCCATGGAGATCGTTCGTCAAATGATCAACCGTGCTCTCCACAATCCGCAGTGGAAAATTGAGGTAAATAGGGGGTTTTAGAGCAAAGTTTGGGTGAAATAGCAAATGGAATCGTAAAATGGGGTTTTTGCCCATTTATATTGATTTATTCACTTTTTCATTTATATTTTATATTATTTTATATATTTTTCCTAAACCCTAAAGTCCTAATGACTTTGCAAGTGTTGATTTTTTGCAGATGAAAAGTCTAGGGGTGAAACATTGAACAAGGATACATTTTTTTGGTTTGTTTTTATACATTTGTCATATGTACAGATCCTTTGAGTTTTTCAGGAAAAACTCTGAGCTTTATTTTTTTTCTTTCTCGTGCTCGTAAATCAATGAGAGTGTAACTGAGTATTACTTTTATCGCTTTTCAGACTCGTAATCGTAACAAAAAAAATGAAACCTATGGAGTATCCTTTAAGCTCTTTTCATGCTCTGTAAAAATGAAAAGATTGCCGAGCGACCTTGTTCTTTTCATGCTTGTAAAAGTGTTTGAAAAAAACGTCTGTTGAGCAATAGTTTATATCTTTTTCGGTCTCATTAGTCTACTTTATGAAAAAGGAACTTATGGAGTTCTCTTTAAGTGTTTTTTAGACTCTGTAAACATGAAAAATCCCTGAGTTTTATTTCCTTGAACTCATTAAACAAACATCGAAAGACCCATATGGGACTGAACCACTCCTTCTTAGGGTTCGTTAAACATACTCCAAGGGACTCGATCGAAGGATTAGCTTACATAAACAAGCATATGTTATCCTCCTCAAGCTTGCGTAAAAATAAAGAGGTACTCGCCAGAAATGGTGGGGGAAAATTTGGGAAAGAAACATGTCTCTGTGTTTGTGTTAGTGGTAGTAATAGTCGCTCTTGAACATGACACCCTCCTTCATCATTGTATCTGGGTTGGGAAATCCATTCGTCTCTCGTTCGATCGCCCACATGTCCATATGTTGGGTCCTTCTTGAGTCAATGCTACCAAGACCATTGTCATGTCATTCATATGTTCAAGAGAAGTCCAGACTTAACAAGCCTTCTATTGAGTCGACCATCTACAATTATAAATATTCTACCATGTTGGCCTTCCCTATGTCAGTTTCAAATCACTTTACACTCTGATCTACCTCAAATTTGTTACTTATTTCGTGTCATTGATGGGGGATAGATCAAGGCCCTCCTATGACGAGTCTTTTCCTGTCGACATCATCTCATTATCTAGGAACAAGACTTAGAAATCATTCAGTACCTTGGAGCTTGCATGCCTCAATGGAAGGTTTCTTCACTTTTGACAGTGGGTTCACATCATTGACCCTTGATTGGAAGATTCCATCGAATGTTCGACGTCAACTCATTTATTCACATTCGTTGGATTGTATCGGGGTACCTTGGGAGTCATTGACATCAATGGTGATTTCCCTCACACTTGTTAATGGTTTTCATTAATGACCGGTAATCAAGTGGTTTCTACCATGTTCGACTTTAGCACCTGTAATCGCATGGTTATATTTGTACTTAAGGATGATGGAAATGAAGGCCCTGGATCGTTCCATTTTGGTCTAGATTGCGACGAAGTATTCATGATTTGCATTGATACATAGATCCACTTTGTATGTCTCGTGGCTATGTCCAGATTTGAATTCTTTAGAGCATAGATCCATAATGTATTTTGGGTGGCTATGCCGATTCACGGTGACATGGATCCACAATGTATATTTAGTGGCCATGACTCATTTGACATTTTGTAATCTGAGTATAGGAATGCCTACCTCTGACAATGGTATATTATTATGCTGATGCTTGACTGTTTGCAGGTTCCCAATCGATGCGCTCCTTGTTTTCGACACACACATTCTACAAAGTATTTCAATTGTCATGAGTTCCAACCTCATACTTTTGGGGGAATTCTGTTACACATTATTTTGGTCACCCCAGTGATCCATTGACAACACGTGTTCATGTTCCCAAAAAAGAGCCTTTCTTCATGAGGAAAGTGGCTGAATTCCTCTTCTCAAAAACCCTATTAAGGAAGGTCATCGCAGGCTGCACCATACACAGGGTGTGACGATGCCTGATCGTCACCTCCTGCTCTAAAGCTGGGCTGAGACATCTCCACAGGTTGCTCTACAACTAGGGTGCGACGATGTCAAAAGACTAAGAAAAGGTCGAGTTTCATGAAAGTTCTATAAGGGGATCTTTTAGAAGGTGAGGTGGCATCCGTATGGTTGGGATCTTACTCACTTCTTTGATTTGGTGGGATTATCCTAATCTCTTAAACCATCTCTATCTCCCTTATATAAAGAAGGATTTCTCATGGAAAAGGCTAAGGTTGATTCAAGCAAGATTAATATTGAATAGGCTAAGATTTGTATGAGGAATTCTACTTCAGTTCATACTTGAGGGCTTCATTTTAGTTCATCAAGTCATTGTGGATCTTCTTCATTCAAGGTTGGAACAAGTGTGTGTGTGTTTGAGATTAGGGTCATCGAGAGGGGACCTTGCAACATCAAGGMTTTGGTTGTAATCTCCACTTTCACTTTAAATATAATACAGTGATATGTTTCTTTCCCATAAAACTTGTCTTGTTTTATTGTATGATTCCTTGATCACATGCATAAGTTCTTGTTGAGTATATTGGATTGCTTTCACTTTGGTTGGCTTGTGTTCCCTTGCAGATTCAATATCACAGGAGCACCAAAGTGGAGCTAGGATGACAATGGCAGGAAGAAGTGACATTTAAATAGTATGTTGTCTATCTCTTGTTAACTAGTAAACTCAATAGTTAGAGTTTAGGGAAAGTGTCATATTCTATTCTGTTTTGTTCTAGATATAGGTGGATCTAGGGAGATCTGTTTATGTCCGCATTTATCAATAAGTCCCATAACAACATCTCTTTTTAATAACCATTTAAATGAGCCAAATTATAATGTATAGATATCTTCACCCGCCTCACAATAATTTCTTAATCACATAATACATTTATACATTTGACACCCAAATCAAGAGCCTTTGTAAGTCCTTAAATCAAGGAATCATAATTTGAAGTATAGTTGGTGCATTTGAATTCTAGTTTGCAGAAATTAGGGTGTATTTTCCCTTTGGACCAACCGGTAAGTAACCAACACCTGCACCTTCCTAAGACTTAGAACCATCAAAGAATAAATAAAAAATGTTATCCTCTAAATCTATGTTAGTTCTACTAGTATTATCTAAATCTACTATATTATAGGGAGTGTTGGTTATTTTTGGGATGCAAGGTTCTCTCTAGGTGTCCAACAAAGTGATATGATGTAGTCTTGTATGTTAGTATTTTCAATCCCTAAAAATGGGAAGGTATCACCCAGAGCACCACTGAGACATTTAACGATAGAGAGGGAAATTGTGGGGAAAGTGATTCATTATTAAACTTCTATATATTCAACATGAAACCCTAACCAGATTGCACAAGTTTGAAACATTCTTAACATAAACATACATCATCCATTGAACATAAATATGTTGAAATGGAAATAATTAGAACACATCAATATAATGACACTAGAAATTAAAATGAAAAGGGGGTCTTCTTTATCTTTACTTAACCTAGTCCATTACAATCATATGCCTGCAATAGGACTATGGGACTCTCATGAAGCTAGTAACAACTATCTACTTTAGAACCTCCTAACATATAAGGTATTAATATTGTAACGTTCATTAACCTTTCTTCTACATCCTTGGAGGGTCTACTTACACAATTTATACTATTTAAGGTTGATCACGTCAAGACCTAACTAACCTAGTAGGCTAAATAAAGATATTCCATTACATCATTAATGCCAATAGACTTAGGCCACAATTGTTTTATCTTTGAATTGTTGTGTAACTATCTTGAGGCTCCATATTTTATAATTGAAACTTTCCAAATGGTGGTTTTTCCATTCTTCTACTTTCTTTCTTAGTAATCATAACAATAAATGAGTGGGCCAATAAGCCTCGACCACGCCCATTAACTCACCCTCAAGTCAACTACACTGCTCAATTTCCTTTTGATCTCTTGATTGTCCTTTTAACAAAGGGGCCAAATTGATAACTAAAGAAAGAGCACATGTCTAAAAATATATAAATTCATCTAAATTAATACTCCACTTACTCCACACAATTTGTTCTCTAGCAAAAAAAGATTGGGATTTCTCCTAATCTAGGTCCATTGGCTTCATATGCACAACTATTAGGGTCTTACCCTAACCTCTTTGTTTTGGGTGCTTATTAGTTAGTCAACTAATGCATGATGCCATATTATTTGCACAAGGCCCATTAGATATTTGATGGGTAGTTACTCAATGTGAAAAGGGTCCTCTTTACTAAATAAGGCCCACTAGGTGGTTGGTACCCAATAATGATGGGACCACATGTAGTTAGGGTGTTTCTACTAAGAAACTATATATATAGCTAGAAAGTTATGCAATGGCTATCAAGTGTTATTATCATATCTGAAAATAAAAATGAACTCAAGGGAGAACAAGATGAGGGAGCTCTACGGAAACCCTAGCCCTAGGCGATCTAGGTCGTGCTTAGTTGAAGATGCTGTCTTCCTTTGGTGCTAAGGTGTTTCCTTTTCTGAGTTTTTTCCGTGAGATTTCGGAGGTCAAGAGAATGGAGGATTTGGTTTATTTTGGTTATGACCTCTCTGATGACCAACTCATTTGGTCCCTTCTAGGTGGCTTTCTCTCTGATTTGGGCCTGTCAGTTTTGTCTCCCTCGCCCGGTTGTGTGAGGTCCACTCTCTCACTAGATCCAACTCAACAATCTTCCCCAGGTCTCTAGTTGTCCGCCTTGAATGACTCCTCAAGTGATTCAGAGGTCGATCTTGTGCTTCGGGGGAATCTCTCTCTTTCTCCTCCAGAGCCCCCCCTAAAATTTTGAAGTCCTGCCTCTTCTCCTCTTATGCCAGACCACCATCCCCTTCCCGATCTCGGAGCTTCATATTTCCATATGCTTCAGGGTTTTGATTGCTTCACCTTTCCTGATCAACCATAACACTTAGGTTTTTTTCTGAATCTACCCAGTTTGGCGAGCCACCCTTCCAGATCTCTCCCTACCGGTTTCACTTTCCCCCCTCTCACGGAGCCAGACTTTCCCTCTACTTTGGATATTAATGACCTCCTCACCCTCCCCTCCTCTCCAAGACCCATTGGTTTTGACCCCCCTCCGTTCCCCTCTCCTCTTCACAAGATCTTTAGTGATTCCCCTAGATATCAAGAGGAGGTTTTTTGTGCGGGTGATCTCTCGGCCCAAAAGCAGAAAAAAGCAGGCCCTGGTATTTCTCTTGACCCCCTTCAGCCCTCGTTGGCCCTGGGAGACGACACCATGTTTCCTAAGATCCTGTTCTTGCAAAGACGACAGTGGTGGGACGCGCAAATGGGAGTTTTTTCAACCATGAAGATCTCTCATAGTGGGTATCTGGTTCGTGGAAGGCCTTGTGTATAAATCTACCTTCGATACATTCTCTTGAAAAAGGTTGGTTTATGTTCAAATTTCATTCAACTTTTGATGTGGGAAGAATTCTTGGAGAACCTTGGTCCATAGAATCGTCCCCACTTTTACTGAAAAGATGGACCCCTTTTTTTGACTCCAATCATGAACGAATTAATGAGCTCCCAATCTGGGTCTACCTCTCTGGGCTACCTCTGGAATGTTTGGGTTGGAAATGTTTTGGGAAAATATGCAATACTCTGGGCTCTTTTATGAAAGCGGATATGTCCTTCTCCACAACTGGTAAAATGTCAGTGGCTCTGATATTAGTGTCTCTCAACTTCAGGAGGGGTCTACCAGATACCATGTTGCTCTTGCGCGATGGAAACACCTTCAAGAAGCCATTGGACTATGAGGTCTTACCTTTCAAATGCCACAGGTGCCATAAGCATGGTCATAGGGTTTCAAATTGCCCCCCTCCAGTGAATATCTGTTTTGCGCAGAGGCCAAGCCAAGCCTAAAAGTCCCCTTCTTCTTTATGTTTGGGACGTGGTATGGCGTCTCTCCCTTCTCAGTCAAGGGCCACGGTCAAGGAATGACGATAAGTGGCCACAAAAAAGTCCATTCCTTTGGCCCAACAATAGAAAATGGACCTTTTTCCTTCACCTACAAAGAAGGAGGTTCAACGTCGCGGAGAGAGCTCAACCCCTACTTTTCTTGAGTCCCAGCTAAAAAAGGGAATTGAAGCACATTTGGGTATGCCTCCACTCTTCCTTTTCTTTATAAATTTCAAATTTTTACATTTTTTTTCCCACTATTGTTTTGGACCTACACAATTTGAAAAATCTTCCCACTTCTTCTTTGGCTACGATTACGCTAGGTTATTTTTCCCCAGCTCCCCCCCTCTCCAGTATTTCCTTTGGTTCCTCTCCACCCCTCCATGACCCTTTCCCCTCTTCTCTTAGTCAATACTCCTCGCTGCTCTCCAACGAAGAGCCATTTTGTTACAACCTAATATTCCATTCAATCCCCTTTATTCCTTCTCCCTCCCTCCCCCCCACTAGACCGGGTTTAAATCCCTCTTAGGCTTCTCAAAAATTGAGAGGTAGAAAATCCTTTTTATCAAAAGCACAATCCTGTGCAGCCATGGAAGTGGCAGCGGGATGTCAACTCTTTATCTCTGGGGCACTTAGAGAAAAACCTCACCCAACTGGGTTTCCCAAATGAAACTGCTCTCTTTCAATTGTCGGGGGTTGGCAAGCCCCTCAAAGTGCCTCGCCCTTCAACGACTGCTGGAGATTGTGCAACCCAATGTGGTTTTACTTCAGGAAACCCTCGAGGAAGAGGAAGTGATCGTTCACTTGCTAGAGAAAACTCAAAAAGGATGGTCTTTTTTTGGATCAAATGCTATTGGTCACTCAGGTAGTCTAGCAATGGGTTGTAATCCAAAAAAGATAAATCTTGTAAACTCTTGGGGTTTCCCTGGAGGACAAGGAATGAAAATTCTTGTGGAAGATCTGGGGAGATCATTTATGGTCTTAAACATTTATGGGCCTACTCACGACTGCCCCCAATTATGGAATGACCTTCTTACAAAATCGTTCTTAAAATATCCCTCTCTCATTCTAGGCGAAGATCCAAACTTCTCCATTGGGGCGGTTGAATATTGGGGACAAAAATCTCAAATCGACTCCCTCTCAACCTTCTTTTATCACAAACTAGAAGGTGCAGGGCTAATTGATGTAAATCCTATCAGATTGGGATGTACTTGGAGGAATAAGAGAATGGGATAAGATTACATTGCAAAGTGACTAGATAGTTTCTTGATTTCTAGTTCTTTGGTTGAAGAACCACTCCTTTTCAAACAATGAATGGGTACAGGAGGGGAATCATACCATTTCCCATTTTTTCTTGAATTAGTAGGTGCCAAAAAAAAACGGGCAAGACCTTTTAAGTTTAATTCATCTTGGCTAAAAGAAGAGAGTTTCCAAAAGCTAGTAAAGGAGGTTTGGGTGCCTTTGGTTTCAACTGAAAGGGAAACAGTACAATTCGAAAGGAATCTTAAAGAACTAAAAATAGGCACTAAATCCTGGGAAAAACAAAGAAAACAACAACTAGAAGCAGAGTTAGTTCAGACATAATCCACTCTTCAAATTCTATATGACTCTGCAAAAGGAGGCTTTGCCTCCCCAAAACAAAAATACTCACTACTATCCTTGGAAAACCTTAGATGGTCTCTCCTTCAAATTAGAGAAGAAGAATGGAGACAAAAAATCCGAGCACTCTGGTTACACAGTGGAGATGATAATACAAAATTCTTCCAGGCATATAAAAAAAGTAGGAAAATGATAAATACTATTTGGGGTATCAAAGACCAGTCAGGAAGGTAACAAAACTATTTTGAAGATATGGCAAGAGTGGGATCGACCCATTTCAAATCTCAGTACTATGCTGACAATAGAGTCTCCATTGATGTTGTAATTCAAATGATACTTTTATTCCCAAGCTTCATTGATGAGGAGGAGAATGATGAACTTATGGAAAAAGTTACATAAGCAGAACTTAAAGAAGTCCTTCATAGTTTTCAAAAAGAGAAAATCCCGGGACCAGATGGCTGGTCTATGGACTTATATGTTGGATTTTTTGACTTTTTTTAACTTGGACCTCCTCAAAGTCATTGAAGAATACAGAATCAACAATTTCATTCACCCCTCCTTTAATGCCACTTTTATAGCCTTAATCCCCAAGAAAGATGTCCCTGATAGTCTGGATGATTACCATACCATCTCTTTATGTAATTGTATTTATAAAATCATTGCAAAAAAATTAGTAGAAGAATTAAAGGCATCCTCTCCAAATCCATTTCTCAAGAATAATTTGGATTTTTTGAAGGTAGACAGATTCATGAAGCAATTGGTATAGCACAAGAAGCCTTGCACAACATAAAGACCTAGAAGAAAAAATGGGAAGTTTTCAAGATAGACCTCTCAAAGGCTTATGACCAAGTTAGCTGGTTTTACATGAGACCACTTCTTACTCATCTAGGGTTTGGTCTTCCTTTTGTAAACTGGATCATGAGCTGCATCACCTCAGTCTCTTTTGTAGTTCTCATAAATGGAGCAACCTCTCCTTTCTTTCAGGCTGCAAGGGGACTACGTCAGGGGTGCCCTTTATCCCCTCTTCTTTTCTTACTTGTGGTAGAAGGTTTAAGTAGGGCTCTCTCGAAAGAAAAAAAAAAATGTTAGATCTTTCTTAGGTATTCCCCTCTCCCACCGTCTCTCCCTGACCCATTTGTTGTTTGTTGATGATGTTCTAATTTTCTGCAATGGCCTAAGAGGAGATGCTGAAAAGTTGTACTCCATCCTTGATTTGTTTAGCTGGGCTACATGCATGCTTATAAACAACTCAAAATCCACTCAATCCACTCACCTAGTGGATCCGAAAGAAATACAATGCTACAAAGGTCTTTTTCCTTTTTCGAAAAAAACATTGGATGAAGGAATAAAATATCCGGGTTTTCATCTAAAACTAAACTCTTACTCTAAACCAGATTGGAATTGGATACTATCAAATCTTGAAAAAATATTAAAATCTTGGAGTTTCATGTGGCTATTTGGAGCAAGAATGCTTATCTTGGTTAAATCAGTTCTTGAGGCCACACCAATCTACTGGTTATCTATGGCTTGGATCCCAAAAGGAACACTGGAAAAAATAAGCAAATTATGTTTCACATTCCATTGAGGAGGGCATAAGGAGAGTTTTGTGATGCCTTGGATGAAATGGAACTCCTTGGCCCTCCCAAAGCTTATGGGTGGATGGGGTCTAAAAATATTCATTTTTTCTCAATAGCTCTAGCCACAAAGAAAGGATGGAGACTTATTTCTTCAAACAACCTTTGGTCAAAGGTCATCCATAAAAAATATATCTTCCCAGCTTCTTTGTAGGAATGGATAAGAAACCCAGAAAAAGTCACCAAACGGGTTCCATCAAGTGGAAAGCTTTGGTAAAATCATTTGAGGTTATTAGCGAGGGACTGGCCTGGAAGGTTGGTAGAGGAAATTCCCTCAGGATGGGAAGGGATCCTTTTGTAGGTGAAACTGACCAACATTTACTCCCCCAAAATCTAATTGATAGACTTCATGAGAGATGCATCTTTCATCTAATTCAGGTTGTAGACGAACAACACACTTCTATCTGGAGTCAAGGTTGGAAAGATGCCCAAGCTTTGAACTTGGAAGAACCTTACATTTCACCTTGGAATGAGTACATTAGGGCACTAAAACTAAGCCATATCAGATCAAGAGATCAAGAGGATATACTCTTATGGTATGTCAGCCCCTTTGGGGCATACACCCCAAAAGACGGTTATTCATTTCTCTCATCTGCTCGAAACCAACAAAATCCTGAATGGTGGTGGAAGGGGATTTGGAAAGAAAAATTACGTTTAAAGGATAGATTGTTCATGTGGTGTATACTAAGGAAGAATGTCCCCACATGGGATAGGATGAAGCAAAGGGGCCTAGAAGGACTGGGATGGTGTTCCCTTTGTAAGGGTGAAGAGGAAACTTCTTGACACCTTTTCCTAAAATGCCCCTTTTCAACCCAAGCTTGGTGAATTGTATCCACGGTGTTGGCTTCTTCCTATTCTTGGCAAGGAACTTCCATAGAAGAAGCCTCAAAGTCTTGGGTTCAAAATCCTAGTAACAAAAATATTAAGGCACTACCCTTCTCATCACTTGGGGCATCTAGATTTCCAAAAACTCTACTATTTTCAAGTCAAAAGACTCCATACCAGATATCAATGTAGCCAAAAGTCTTGCTATTTTAGCACATTTTCCTCAAGAGAAAGTTTCTCCTCCCCCTAGAAATGTTATGGAAGAACACATAAACCAAAATAGACCTTGGGATTTTTTCGATAGGGATTCCAAAGACCTCAAAGTACACTATGGGGGTGGGGGAGTCCTCCATCTTTCGTCAACACCTTTTTTTAAGATAAAATGGGGTTTGGGGCAGGGATCAAATAATTATGCAGAACGTATGGCTTTAAAGCTTCTTCTCTCTTTTGCTGGGGAAAAAGGGATAACAAATTTTCAGATTTTTGGGGACTCTTTGGTGATTATCAATTGGATGAGGAGAACTCAAAGATGCCACAACGATTTTCTTTCTTCTCTTCTTGAAGAAGTCTTCTTAATTATAGAGATATTTACAAACTTGTCTTTCACACATGTCTACAAGGAAAGAAATGGAGCATCATACTCCTTATCTAAAGAAGGAACTTCTATGGCTCATGGGCAATGGCACATCTTAGATTTTTTGGATGGTCAGAGCCCGGTACACTATCACAAGCCTTTTATTGAACAAAGGGTTCAGCAGGACTAAAATGCTTTCACAAAAAAACACATTTTCTTCCTTAATTATGGTTAAAAGTCTTTCAAAAGAGAAAGTAAAGTTTTTTTGTATTTTTGAACAAGGAGATCATCTCACACTTAGTGGTTTCTTCTCTGCTTTCTCTCTAAAAGGGAAGGTCTATATGTGGTTACATTGCCAACAAACCACTAGTTTTATTTCAGAATGTCAAATAAGCAGTATATATATCTTAGTTTGATCTCAGCATCTCGACAGACAACTCTCTACTTTTGTAAAGGCCTTTTGGGAACAAAATGCAGTTTCTCACATGCATTTTTACCATATGTAACACTTTATTCTTTGAATACAATATATGCTTTTTTCCTTTGGAAAAAAAAAAGATCTCTAATTATATGAGGTTCCCCCCTAAGAGGCCCATGAACATTGCTCACTATTTTTGAGATCTTCAATACAAGGGTGATAATTCTATAGGTTTAATCTGATTTTCTCTTGTATTTGATTTTTTGCATTCGATTTATCTAAATCTTGTTAATATTGTTGGTTAAGTACATCATGGAAACAAATTTCCTCTCCGAGTCAATAAAATATTCATTCCACTTGATCTCTGACGCAGAACGCGCCACCCAGGACACGTCTGCTCCACCAGGACCTTCCTTTCCCTTAGGCCCGAAGAGCTGAAATGCTCTCCAAATCCCCTATCGGGACTTTTCTCTACCCACAGAACTATCCTTATGACTCCCCTGTGTTATATCAGGAAATCGAACCTCGCGGGATCGCGAGTCCTGCTCTTATGAAAATCGGGTATTACAAAACCCCGAACCCCGATGAGTCTCTACCCACAGACTTCTTGCCTTTATCGGGAAATTTTCCCCATCGGGAAATCGACACTCACGAGGTCGAGAGTTTCTTACCTCGTGGATCCCCGATTCCCGATTCACGATGGCGCTCTCTGCACCCTTCATCCCCCTCCGGCTAACTCCTCGCGCATGTGACCTGCCGGTCCACAAGACCACTGGCCCTTCCCTCTATCGGAGTTTCGGAATTCGCGAGTTTGCAATGCGAAGAACTCGCACTCTCGGAATCTCCGATCCCCGATCTCCAATGCCACCTGTCCTCTGTCCACGGCAAGGACCTGGGGCCCACGCTCCCGTAATGATCGGGAAATCGCGTTTCAGGAATTCGTGATTCTTGATGCACAAGTTCACAGACCTTGCCAAATCCTGAACCCCGAATTGCGATGCCACTTGTCGTCACCTCCGGGCGAGACCTAGTCCTCCGACACCTGTCCTCCACTTAGCGCTATCGGAAAATTGCGGATCGCGATTTCACCCTACGCGATGCACTTGACTCCGGAAATCCCGAAATGCCGAATCCCGATTCCTCGGGATCTCTCGCCACGTGTTCCTCCGATCAACGGTTCAGGATATTTCAGGAAATCACCGATTGCGATTTCAATATGCCAGCGTTTCACGATCCTGGAAACCCTGATGCTTCCGAACGTCGACTCGCCAAGATCTTCCGCCACGTGTCCTTGATGATGAACGTTCCAAAACGCTCGTAGGGAAATCGCGGATCGCGATTTCTTGATGCGAGATTTCTACGTTCTCGGAAACCCCGATATCCCGATGGAATGAACCCCGACGCTCCCTGGCTCCTTGACACGTGTTCTGCCAATCCACGGCTGAGATCCTTTCTCGGGATTTCGAGACTTTCAAGACTTTGGTTCTCTTACCTTATGAAACCCCGATATCGCCAATATCCTGATGACTCCTCCTCTGTTCGCTGGGGCTTAAACCCTGCACAACTCCGCACAATCTGACGGCCGGCGGGATTTCGCTAGTTCTCTCGGTGAATCCTGGCCGTCAATTCCTCCCCCTCGAGGATCTCCTGAGAATGGCTAAGTATTCCTCCTCAATGCTTGTTTGTATTCTGACGCTTGTGCCTGTAACTCTTTGTTTGAACCCTCCTTGGCACGACCCCTGTGCTTCCCTTCAACTCTTGTCACGAAGGTGATATACCTCCTGAGCTTATCAACTCTGGTTCTCTCAAAGACCTTGCGCACACTTCTGGTGCTTCGACCTTCAACACCCCTCAAAATGTTGGGTCTCTCAGACT
>ML802657.1:226412-249976 GCA_009831015.1 Picea engelmannii | reverse complement strand
TTGGCACACATACATGAGGTGTATAGTTGATGATGTTGGTACATATTGATGAGTCATAGTTTATGAGTAGTTGACACATGATTGGTACATACTTGGTACATGGTTGGATGCACTTGTTTTTGGTACAGGTTGATTACAGGTTGATTACAGGTTGGTGCATGGTTGATGCACTTGTTTATGGTACAGGTTGATTATAGGTTGGTGCATGGTTGATGCACTTGTTTATGGTACAGATTGATTACAGGTTGGTGCATGGTTGATGCACTTGTTTAAGGTACAGGTTGATTACAGGTTGAGGTACAGGTTGATGCATGGTTGATGCACTTGTTTATGGTACATGTTGATTACAAGTTGGTGCATGGTTGATGCACTTGTTTATGGTACAGGTTGATTACATGTTGAGGTATAGGTTGATGCATGGTTCAGATTTATTGGTACAGGTTTACAACGATATATCTCACAGTGATAGTGTGACAGTGGTTCCATCATTCTACTTCTACTTCAGGGTGGCAGGATGGGGCAAGAATAGGTGGTTGTAGCCATCTTCCGGTTGTAGACAGAGAACATAGGGGGTTGTAGCCTCCTTCTGGTTGTAGCCAGAGAATTGGGGAGTTGGAGCTTCCCTCAGGTTGTAGCCTGAGAAACTAGGGGGTTGGAGCCTCCTTCCAGTTGCAACAAGAAAACAAAGGAAGTTGGTGCTTCCAATGAATGTAATTCTTCAAGACATATAAGAAAAAGCATTCCATGGTTTTCTCCTGATTTGGGTTTCCATGTAAAACACTGGTGTACTGTGTATGCGTATGATTGTTCATTTGTTCATTGCTTATTTACTCTGCAATTATTGGATGATAATGCTTCATTGATATAACACTTGGATTATATGGTTAAAAGGGATTAAATTGCTCTATTATTGATTCACCCCCCTTCTCAGTAATCTAACATTTATCACATACAACAAACATCTGATGTTTTTGACACTTTTTAGAAATGGAAAGCTTTGGTTGAGAATGAGACAGGAAAAATGTTGAAGTGTCTCATATCAGACAATGGAGGTGAATATTGCAGCAATGAGTTTCATAATTACTGCTCATACCATTGGATTCATAGAGAGAAGACAGTTCCAGGAACACCACAAGAAAATTGTGTGTCAGAAAGGATCAACGAGACCATCATGGAGAGTGCAAGGAGTATGAGATTGCATCTAAGGTTTCCCTTATAGTTCTAGCTCT
This sequence comes from Picea engelmannii, assembly GCA_009831015.1. Classification (NCBI taxonomy): domain Eukaryota; kingdom Viridiplantae; phylum Streptophyta; class Pinopsida; order Pinales; family Pinaceae; genus Picea; species Picea engelmannii. The sequence goes on along the minus strand of ML802657.1, from coordinate 248,747 downwards.
TTGGATGGTGGAATTCCAGAGGAGGAATGGACAAGTAAAAAGGTAAACTATTCTTTTTTGAAAACTTTTGGTTGTGAAGCATTTGTCCATATTGATAAAGAAAATAGAACAGAGCTTGATGCAAAATCCAAGAAGTGTACCTTTATTGGATATAATGTTAATGATTATGGTTATCGCTTATGGGATTATGAAAATCACAAAATCATTAGGAGTAGATATGTCATATTCAATGAGAAGGTCATGTACAAAGATCAATTGCAGGGAAAGAAATAGAAAAAAGATAAACCAGAATACATAGTGCTCGATGAGATCACTAAAAATGAAATTCCAAAGGTACCAAAAAATAAAAATGTACAACAACAAGAGCAACAGGTACCTCAAACTCCTACAAGTGTTTCTAGAAGATCTACCAAGTTAAGTATACCCCCTGAACAATACTCTCCTTCATTGTATTATTTATTGTTGATTGATTCTGGTGAACCTGAATGTTATGAAGAGGAAATGCAGGTAGACACTAAAAGGAAGTGGGAGAAAGACATGAAAGAAGAAATGGATTCCTTGGTAAATAACCAGACTTGGGACTTGGTTCAGTTTCTTGCAGGAAAAAGAGCATTGCAGAAAAAATGGGTTTACAAGTTGAAGGAAGAAGATGGAGGAAAAAAGTGTTACAAGGCTAGACTTGTTGTAAAGGGGTTTGCACAAAATAAAGGTATATATTTTGATGAAATATTTTCTCCTGTTGTTAATATGACTTCAATTAGGACTATTTTAAGTCTTGTGGCAGTGGAATATTTGCATCTTGAACAATTAGATGCAAAACCAACTTTTCTCCATGGGGATTTGGATGAAGAGATTTATATGCAGCAGCCACAGGGGTATGAGGTTAAAGGAAAGGAGAATTTGGTATGCAGGTTGAAGAAGAGATTGTATGCACTAAAGCAAGCTCCAAGGCAATGATATTTGAATTTTGGCAGGTTTATGACATAACAAGGTTATAGTAGATGTCATTCTGATCATTGTGTTTATTTTAAAATGATAAAAAATTGAAGCTATATTATCTTGATATTGTATGTAGATGACATGCTTGTTGCAGGGTCTAATATGTAGGATATAAATGTGGTCAAGAAGAAATTATCCAATTCATTTGTGATGAAGGATTTGGGTGCTGCAAAGAAAATCCTTGGTATGAGAATAACACGAGACAAGAAAAATCACAAATTGACATTGTCTCAGGGTGAGTACATAGAAAGGGTGTTGGAGAGGTTTAGATTGCAGAATAAAAGACTAGTTAGTACACCTTTGGCCATGCATTTCAAATTAACTAAGGAAATGTGTCCCAAGATACAAGAGGAGATAGAATACATGTCCAGGGTCCTGTTAGTGCTGAGAGTCACCCTCAGATTTTAGGAGGATAAGCCCAGTAACCATCAAAAGTTTTGTGGAGGTAGGTTTATGAGTGGAGGTAAAATGGACAAAGCTCAGCATGAGAATGTTTTAACACATAAAACTGGACTAGAAATGCATAAGCAAATGAGGTTCTCATTAAATTCAGTCAATTGTTTAAGGCTAAAGGTGAGAAGGGGGAATACTTAGTGAGGAAAGTGGACAAGTCTGCCGTAAGCATCCGACCTTCAAGCAACTTGGTGCAGAAAAACTCAGGCACATGAGAACTCTTGAACTTAAGTTAAAGCTACTGAAATATATTACAACAACATCATAATCAAACCTCCATTACAGTACAACTACAACATCTCATCTGGATCATCCATGCATGAGTGTTTCGGCACAAGAGGAAACAAGATGATGAAAGAAACTGACTTCTATTAATGATAAAGTCTCAGGTATCATACATAACCAAAGAACAACTCTGCTATCAAACTATTACAAAACAGGGATCTTTGCTCAACCATCGACCATAACATATTCTTCAATTGATGTATTTATACCCAAAACAGTGGAAAACTGCTAGGAGCGTGAGATGGACATCATGTCCAACGCTTTTCATCCGTGCATCTTTCTGTCAGACTATGCGTGTATCCTTTTGTCAGATGCAATATCAGATCAGCATGGGCCTATAATAAAAAATGTCCATCATGGTACCTCGAGCTGACAGTTCTGTCTCCACTACTAGACCCTCCATGCCTTCTATTTATGGAGTGAGTCGAGGTTTCAACTACCAGTCCTTGTTCATTAATTGGGATTGGGATGAGGCTTGACGACTAGGGGGTGACCACGTGCTTCTATTGGATTCGACACTGAATGAGCATGTGATTTCGAGGCCGTCGAAAGTGGTTTGGACCCACACTACTTTTGGGCCCGAAACTCACCACCTGCCACCATGTAGCTCTCTCGCAATACCGTGGTTTAGATTTCAGCCCGCTCAAGGATTTTAACGCTCGAGCATGTTGCAGCATCGAAATGAAGCATGGCTATTGATCTGGTCGTGATCTGCGATTTGGGTGCACCTACTATTTTAGCGCCCCCGCTAAATCTTATCCACCTGCCAACTATAATATCCTTCAAACCGCGCTTAGAGATGGCGCTAAATTGAACTGCACAGGGGATCTCTACTGTTGAAAACTACACCTGCCTATTTGCCTGTGCTCATGGATATCACCTGCGACCCTTGAAAACTTCATGTGATAACATTGGCTCCATAGGGGATGGCATGCTCCCTGTGAGCTACCAAGAACAAGTAGTTTCAATGCCTTAGATTTTGGGTCATGGGGTCAATTATTCAAACAGAAATAAAAGCGAAAGTGGTATTTACAATGGATGGAAAGCCAATCATGGCTTAAGAAAAATATATTTTCACAAAGTTCCCATTGATAGGGCCACCAAAAAATTTGGAATCCTCTAAGTTCTGTAATTTATAGGTGTTATTTGAAAATACCTTAGAAATCATGAAAGGACCAATCCATAAGGCTTTGAATTTACCATGTTTTCGTTTGTCTTGCTTGGGTGCATCCCACTTGAGCACTATATCACCCAGATGAAAATATTCCTTGCTAACCTTCTTGTCAAAGTCTCATTTTATATTCTGCTAATGGCCCTGAGCTTTATCAAGTAGTTTCTCTCTGGTCTGTTGTACTTCTATGCGCTGTTGTATCCTCCTGACCATATCATCAGGTTCTCCTTGGTAGTCCTGGAGGAATTTTCCCACATGCAAGGCAAGCTGAGTATGAAAGATATCCTCAATCCCATATACAAGATGAAAAGGGGAAACACCAAGTGACCTCTTTGTTGTAGTCCTGTCATCCCATAATGCAAATTTCAGCTTTGAGTCCCATGCTTTCTTGTTGTCTTCTAACAATTTCTTGATGATCTTTATGAGGCTCTTGTTAGAGGACTCTACCAAACCATTTCCTTGGGGGTAGTAAGGAGTAGAATGGATTAATATAATCCCATACTGTTCACAAAACTTGATCAATGGTTCCACTTTGAAGGAGGCAACATTGTCAATAACAATCCTGCTTGGACAACCAAATCTGGACATGATATCTTCAAGGAAGCTAATGATTACCTTGTAGCAGGCACTCCTTATTGGAATGGATTCTATCCATTTGGTGAAATAACCAGTGGCAGTCAAAATCCACCTGTTCTGACCACTTGAGGCTAGGTGGATTTCTCCAATGAAGTCAAGACCCCATTGTTGAAAAGGTCCATAAACTACCACAGGTTTCAAAGGCAAAGATTTGAGCTACTTCTTTCCAGAAAACCTTTGGCATTTGACACAAGCCCTAATATTTGCACAAACATTAGTAAAAAGGCTAGGCCAAAAATACCCAACTCTGAGGATCTTATAAGCCGTGGTTCTCCAAAAATGATGCCCCCCACATAAGCTGTCATGAAAATCAGTTATGGCCCTTTGGGCCTTCTGTGGATATAGAAATCTCAAAAGAACTCCAAGAGGATATTTCCAATACAAAACATGATCAATGAGACAATATTGGATTTCTTTGAGTTTCAAATCTCTCACCTTGTTCTTGTCCAAGCCATCAGGAGGCCACAACTTCTGTAGAAAACATACGATGTCTTTATACCAAGTGCATTATGCCAAGATGGGGTTGACATGAGATATTTTATCAACAATCTTGGCTTGCTAATTTTATGAGTTTATGTTCATGAAATTAACCCCCAAAGCTTTGAAATTTGATTCAGTGAGCAACCTGGCTAAACCTTGGCCTTTCACCAATTTAGTGGGCTTCTTTTCAAGGTCAAATTTTAGAATTTTAGCAATCCATTTGCTTCTCTTCCCGTCTATGTCAGGCTGGATCAATATCTCTTTCATTGAGGCTAAAGGGACATATGCTAATTTTTTTGAATGCATAACATATATTTTGAAATCCTTGAGGGATTTGACCAAAGAATATGCCTGCTTTTCCATGATATCATACCTCATTCTTGCATCCGTCAATGCTCTGCTGAAAAAGGAAACATGCTGCTCTAATCCCTTTGCATTTTTCTGTAGCAAAACAACAACCAATGTGTCAAATGAGGCGAAGGAAAATATCAGAAACTCCTCGGAATAGTTAGGGCTGATGAGTAGGGGTGCTTCAGCCAAGGCCTTTTTATCTTATCAAGAGATTCTTGAGCCTCAGAAGTCCATTTCACCTCATTTCCCTTTCTTAGCATGGCTATAATGTACTTCAGTAATTCAACAAAGTTAGAGATGAACCTTCTTAGAAAATTGATTTTACCCAAGAAAGACTAAACCTCTTTCTTAGATCTAGGAAAAGATAAGGTCTGGATGGCCTCTACTCTACTTGGATCAATTCTTACCCCTTCTGCTAACACAATGTGCCCCAATAATTTACCTTCCTTCATAACAAACAAAGATTTCTTAGGATTGAGAGAGAGACCAAAAATTCTGCATTTCAAGAAGACCTTCAAATCATGACAATGCTCTTTGTCAGATTTTGAGAACGCTGTAATGTCATCTAGATAGATGACTGCAAATTTTTCTTTCTCCCCAATAAAGGCAATGTCCATGGCTCACTAGAAGATTGCTCCTGCATTCATATATCCAAAAGGCATTTTAGCATACATGAATGTGCCCCACGGAGTAGTGAAGGCTGACTTCTCTCTATCTTTAGGCAGGACATATATCTGATTGTAGCTAGAGAAGCCATCAATCATAGACATCCTAGATGAACCAGTCACTCTCTGCAAAATGTGCTCCATCTTTGGCAAGGGGTAGTTATCTTTTTTGGAGCTCCTGTTCAAATTCCTGAAATCAACACATAACCTGATTTCCCCATTTTTCTTCCTCACAGGCACCAAGTTAGCCACCCATTTTGAATATCTCAAAGGAATGATGATTCTGGCATCCAACAACTTTTTCACTTCTTTTTGCATAATAGGCAACAACATGGGATTTATTTGTTTGATTTTCCGCCTAAAAGGTTTGGTCTCCTGTTTCAAAGGGATCTTATGTTCAATAATTTTGGTGTCATATGTTCTTAAATCTTCATATTTCCAAGCAAACACATCAAAAAAATCTTTCAAAGTCTTGACATACTCATCCCTTTATTCCTTTGACAAAATTCTAGACAGTTTAACATACTTTGGATCCTCTTCTGTTCCTAAGTTGCATTCAGTCACATCAACATTTTCAGTTGAACCTTTAATATTTACAGCCACATCATTCCTATCAAACAACCTCTCCAAAGGGACAAGTCCTTTTGGAATATGGTTACTAGGTAACTTAACAATATGATGGTCAACAATTTTATTCAGAAAAATATCAGCACAAGGGCTTTCTTTAGTACCCTGATCTTGATCAATATGTAAAGTAGAAAATTAATCCACAGTCTCAAGAAATATTTTTATCTCAAGATCATCCTCAAAAACCTTCCAATGTTTGACATTGCTAGGAATAGAGGGTCTATACTTTACTTCCACACCATACTTGAGTTTGGGGGGAAAAGGAACCCTGGAATTACTTGTCGAGACAACCAAGGAATCTACCATAGTGTTCTCCTCTCTTGGAACAAATGAGATATTAAAATCTAATAATAAACTATTGACAAGATCCCAAAATTCATTTATGTAGGTAATTAACCTGGGGTGTTTAGATTGATAGAGATTTTTAACTTGATGAACAATCAACTCAACATCTTCAAACACTGCTATCTCTTCAGTCTTCATGTCTTTAGCAGCCCACAAACCCAAAACAAGAGCCTCATATTCTACCACATTATTTGTTGTTTCAAATTCAAGCTTGTAAGACAGAGATATGGACTCTTGGTCAGGGGAAATAAAGACTACCCCAGGAACAACACTCTCCCTATAAGAGGCTCCATCAAAAAACATCTTCCAAAAAAGGGTATTAGGAGGAGGATATTCATAAGAGATAATAGTCTACATTCTGATTTCAATAGGTGTCTGTGGAGCATCAATGAGCTGTAACATACTGGTTCCTAAATCAGTATCAACTGCAAAAATGGGGTGGTTGGTAGGATTTGCTTCATCATTGATAATGTAAGCAAGTTGTGCTTCCCTATAAAGCCTTCTATGTTCCCCCCCAAACACAGTAATAGTGGCATATGAAAGATCCATTTGCAAAGTCCCCCCTAGTCTTTTGACCAAGATCTAGACAAGAGCATCCCAAAATTAGGGGGGACATCATCCACCACAATATCCATGACCACACTTTTCATTGGCAATTGGAACAAGGAAACAACTAGGTCTTTGATAACCCCAAGACACTTCACCCTCTTGGAATCAAATGAGTATAGGTCATGGTATGTTTTTGTAACCTCCAACCCAAGCTCATCCATGATGGTATTAGGCATAAGATTATGAGATGCCTCTGAATCCATCAAACAATTGTGCAACACTTTATCATGAATGTTCAATGATGTATGGAAAGGAGGGGAAGAGTCATCCCTATCCTCTACCAAAGGTCCTAGTATGACAACTGGTTTTTCATCTTGGAGGTTGACTAAATCTGTGGGATAAGATGAAGGTTCGAGATGCAACATTTTGGAAAGGTACCTTTTGAAATCCTCATTCTTAACTAGCTCCAAAAAGGGTACATGGATTTTAATCTTTTGAATCTCATTCTCAAAGGTAAAAGAGGAGGGAGGCTTCAAAATCTCCTTAACTTCTGGGGTAGGGATCCTAACCATTGCCTGGGGGTTTTGTGCCTCTTTTTCTTTGCTGTTGGTTGCCACACCCTTAGCATGATTCTCTATTCTAGTAGGCTGATCAGAAATGTCAGGATTCCCCTCTTTCTTCTTTGACCTTAGGTTGTATCTATTTGGATTTCCACTAGTCCTTTCCCCTTTTCTCAACTCATTTAGTTGGCTATCCATGAGAGAATGAGGAGACGAAGAGGTGTCACCGAGACAATGGATTTCAGGATCAACATCTTCTTCCTCTCCTTCTTCATCAATAACCAGGTTATTTTGGAGAGGGGCTTGGATTTTTTGATCATCCCTATCCCTATTTATTTGATCTCTTTGGATGATCTGAGGGGCATTATTGGGTCTTCTGAATTTACCCCTATTATCAACATTCCAGGGGTTCCTATAACTAGGCTTTCCTTCAAATTTCAATTTCTCCATTTCTGCAGAAAGTGATTTTACGAGTTTTGTCAATTCATCCACTTGAGGGTGGGCAACAGAGGAATCATAGGTTGAAGCTTCAACCCTACCTTTTCGTCTGTCTCTATTATATTTACTTCTATATTTTTCAGCTGCCAATATATTAGACTCTACTTCAAAGGCTGCATCTTGCATATGAGCTAAAGAGGTAACTCGTCTTTTTCTCAACATGAGGCAAAAATCAGGTTCAAACGCGTTGGCATAAGTAATCTCTGCAGAGGTTTTTATAGGATTTATTTCAGTGGTAATATTATTGTACATCTTATTAAATATTTTTGAGAATTCTGTAACATATTCCCCCTCCTTCCTTTTAATTGACCCAAATTCTGTAATATAATAAGAAAATATTTTTTATCCCCCCAATGCCTCAAGAATGAATCATCTAGGGCTTCAATCCCAATAATAGATCTAGGAGTCAATCCCCTAAACCATTTCCTAGCCTCACCATCAAGGCTCTGTACAAAAAATCTCATCCACACATATTCATTTTCAATGTTAATATTATCTGCATAACTATAAAAAGCTGAAAGGTGTTCTTTTGCAGTTACATCTTCCTCCCCTGTGAAATTGGGCATGTACTTAAGGTAGTATCCAACTGGGAGAGCATTCATAGGCTAAGGTAAAACAAGAGGGGAATATCTTGTAGCCACTATGGCATCCATCCTATTTCTAGGAATATTAGCACCTACTAGTGGGATGTGAACTGTAGGAGAACCAGGGGGAGATGGAGTTTGGATAGGTAGGACTACAACTGTGTTCCTAGGGGAAAGGGGGAATGGTTGAGTGTTGGAGGAGGATGGTATAGGGTTCAAGGGAAAATAATCTTCCCCCTCTTTAGTTACAACAACTTTGATAGGAGGAGGAGTAGAAAAACCCAAAGTGGGACAATCTTCTAAGCTCCTTGGTCTAAACCACTTTACAATATCAGGGGAAACATGGGTTTCAAAACTTTCTTCTTCTAAATGAGGACTAAAAGGGGAGAATTCAACAAGGAAGCTTTCAAAATCCAACCTTCTGGAAACTTCATTAGATGGTAGAAAAGGAGAATTGGATACAACTACTGGAGTTTTAAAAGAAGGGTCAAGTAAATTACCATAATCACTTGGTACAATAGCTAAAAGTCCTTCTTGAGAGGTATATCCTTTCTTGATAATCTTCTCCAAGTCATATTTAGGTGTTTCCAAAGGTAGCTGTGGAGTTGACCTCATGTGTCTGCCTATAGGAGCCACAACTGAAATAGTGGAGTCACCAGGTGCAAGCTGCAATCTTCAATGTATTGATTTTTGATGCACCTTTAGAATCATAATTTATTTGTCGTTCAATCTCAAGTAAATATATTCAATTCATTCCCTGAAAACGACGCCAAGAATTTGAGTGCCGAGAGTCACCCTCAGATTGCAGGAGGATAATCCCAGTACCCATCAAAATGTTTGTGGAGGTAGGTTTATGAGTGGAGGTCAAATGGACAAAGCTCAGCATGCGAATGTTTTAACACAGAAAATTGGACTAGCAATGCATAAGCAAATGAGGTTCTCATTAACTTCAGTTAGTGGTTTAAGGATAAAGGTGAGAAGGGGGAAGACTTAGTAAGGAAAGTGGAAAAGTCTTCCATAATCATTCTACCTTCAAGTAGCTTGGTGCAGAAAAACTCAGGCCCAAGAGCACTCTTGAACTTAAGTTAAAGATACTAAAATATATCATAGCAACATTATAATCAAACCTCCATTCCAATACAACTACAACATCTCGTCTGGATCATCCATGCACGAGTGTTTCAACACAAGAGGAAACAAGATGATGAAAGAAACTGACTTCTATTAATGAGAAAGTCTCAAGTCTCATACATAACCAGAGAATAACTCTCCTATCAAACTATTACAAAATAGGGAGCTCTTCTCAACCATCGACCATAACATATTCTTCAAATGATGTATTTATACCCAAAACAATGGACAACTGCTAGGAGCGCGAGCTGGCCATCATGTCCAAGGATTTTCATCTGTGCATCTTTCTGTCAGACTGTGCATGTATCCTTCTTTCAGACGCAAGCTCAGATCAACATGGGCCTGCAGAAAAAACCATCCATCGTGGTACCTCGAGCTGATAGTTCTATCTCCACGGCCAGACCCTCCATGCCTTATATTTATGGAGTGAGCCAATGTTTCAACTACCGGTCCTTGTTCATTAACTAATTTCTCCTCGGGATCAAGACGAGGCTTGACGACTAGGGGGTAGGCACATGCTGCTATTGGATTCGACGCTGAATGAGCACGTGATTTCGGGGCCATCTAAAGCGATTTCGGGGCCGTCTAAATCTATTTGGACCCACACTGCTTTTGGGCCTAAAACTCACCACCTTCCACCACGTAGCTCTCTCGCAATACCGTGGTTTAGATTTCGACCCGCTCAAGGATTTTAATGCCCGAGCATGTTGCGGCGCTGAAATGAAGTGTGGCCGTTGATCTGGTCGCAATCTGTGATCTGGGCGCACCTGCTATTTTAGCACCCCCGCTAAATCTTATCCACCTGCCAACTATAACGTCCTTCAAACCGCGCTTAGAGATGATGCTAAATTGAACACACAGGGGATCTCTACTATTGAAAACTACACCCACCTGTTTTCCTATGCTCATGGCTATCACCTGCGACCCTTGACAAATTCATGTGATAACAAGTCCCTTATTCATCAACAATTGGCAGCTTACTGTATGCGATGGTTTGCACAAGACTATATATTGTACATGCAATGGGAGTTGTGAGCAGGTATATGAAAAATCTAGTTAAAGAACATTGGGAGCCAGTAAAGTGGATTCTCATGTATTTGAGAGGTACTTCTACTCATGCATTATGTTTTGGAGGTTCAGACACCATTCTACAAGGATATGTTGATTGAGATATAATAGGTGATAAAGATAGAAGGAGGAGCACCACAGTGTATGTTTTTACTGTAGGTGGAACCATAATAATGTTGGCCCTTGACCAAGTTTTGAGGAAACATTGGTTGTGTTTGACCACTTTTGGGACTTTGACAGGCTGGTTGAAGATGGAGCACCCAGGTGGAGCTAAGATAGCGGGATCTCACTTATTTTGTGGACCCAACAAGGGGTTCATTAGGGTTTTTGTATTAGGGTTTTGGGGTGTCGGCCCATGGGTTTACCCATGATTAGGCCTTTTTGTAAGGGATGTAAAAGTATATGTAGGAAGGAATGTAATGTAGAAAGTGTGGAATCTTAGTGCTAAAAAGCGATGAAAGAAGTCTGGTTGGCTATGTGCACAATATGTTGTAAGTGTTAATATTGGATTAGTGCAAGAATATGTTAAGGTTTGCAGAACCGAGTGCACGGGGTTGCAAGTTTCTTTGTGAAAACAGACTGTGTAGAGTGAGCCTCTGTGCTAATAAGGAGTTGGCTCTGTGCCTTGACCTGATTTTGGGAAGGAGGATCTAGTGCGCAACACACAGACCTCCTGTCCTCTATGGAGTTTGGCTCTGTGGCTTTGTGCAGAGGAGCGACTGAATGTAAGAATATTGAAGACCAATAAAGAATAATAAGAAGAAGTTGGTGGACGTAGCCCCACACTGGGGTGAACCACATATATCATGTGTCTTGATGTGCTTTATGTGATGTGAATAATGTTGTTTATCTGCTTAGTGCTATTGTTATAATGTATGATGGATGCCTTTGATGTTGTTTCTTAGTGCTTAATGGTATTAAAGATAAATGTATGCTAGATCTGATCTAATGCTATGTGCTAAGTTATTGAAAGTGCTTGATCTTTGTTGTTACTGCGCTGTTCTGTAATAAGGGTTTAGTCTGCGATGTGAATGAGACTCATGAACTAATGCCTATTATTGTCTAAGTGCTCTGCTAAGTGTTGTAATCACAGATCTGTGTCCCATCTTGGTTACAGACACTTGAGTCCTGTAACCCCCCCCGCCTCTACCTCAGGTGAGACTTCATCTGCTTCCCAGGTGTGGCCGAAAGGGCTGGTAGTTAGGGTTTTGTTGGTGCACTTTTGAAGAGTTGAACCCTGGTTATTCCCTTGTGCCAACAAATGGTTCCCTTGATCTAAAGAAAAGAGGTAAGATCTTAAAGATTTGTGCTCTGGTAAGGGTAAGATAAGTGGAAATTTTTTCTTCGAAAGCATGAATCTAGGTATGTTTGATAGATTCTGTCCTAGTTTGAATGGTAGGGCACAATTAGAAAAAAGAATTGATCTGAATAGAGAAATATATGTTATTCCTATGCATAGAAATAATTTTTGGACTAATAAGTGGATGCAGGAACCTAGAAAGAATTTTTGCAGATTGCAGGTCCAACAATGTGATCCCAGTGCGCAGTACAGGAAAGGCTGGGGATCGTTTAAAAGAAAAATAGTATTGACATTGTGTTATAATTGCAGGAGACTAGGACATATTGCTAAGGAATGCCTTGGTATAGGTCCTATTTGTCTTTATTATAAAATTATTGGTCACGAGGTTGAGGATTGTCCAAGAATGATTGCTAAAGTTGAAAAGAAGAACACGCGACATGAAAACTTTGAAGAAAGTCAAGAGGCTAAGAGAATGTTGGAGAATCATAAAGAGAAAGAGTCAGGGACTATGTTAGTACAGTTAAAAGAAGTAATGGATGATCACAGAGACATCAGTTTACCAGAGATCCTGAAATAAAAACAACGCATAGTTACAAGAATAGAAGACTTCGACATAGACTGTGTATTGGATGAAGAAACACATGTGAATATTATGCTAGAAAGCACTTGGGGAATTTTGGGAAAACCTACTATGGTACCTTCATTGGGAAGGATAGGCTTGTTTAAAGGAAAGATAATAACCTATGTGGAAGAGTTACTAATATACCTATGATTGCTCATGAAACATTGACTGAAGAAGAATTTGAAGTCATTAAATTTGTTGAGAAGAACACCCCTTTTCCACTTTTATTAGGAAAGAATTGGATTGAGAAGGCTAACATTAGAAGGAAAGCAGAGGAGGAAGCTACATAACAGAAAAAGGAAGAACTAAGGGACTTCATAACCAGAAAAATAGAGCGACTAATAGAAGAACAAGAGGATAAGTCAAACCAACAGAGGGCAAGAGAATTAGCTATCAAAGTTGAAAGAACACATGAAGGCTTGAAGAACCTGTCCGTGCAGGAAAAAAGTATAGCCACCCCGGAAATAGTAAGAGAAGGGACATTAACCTTAGAATCTGTAAGAGCACATCAGCAGTGCGAAGTCCTTTCACCAGGAGAGAATAATAATACAAATGGAAAGAGGATTCTAGAAATTGTTAGAGAAGCTCAAATTACAATAAAGAAGGCCAGGAAGCTCAATAAGAAGAAACCTAAGCTAGAAAAACTATGGGAAGCTACATAGAACATAAAGAAGACTTCACATGAGACAGATCTATAGAACTTGAACCTCACCAGAATAACAAAACCACGCAGAATGGGACTTCACCATGACGAAGCTATATGACTGTTGGAGGCACCTCGACCGTTAGAATGAGGCCCTAGAACGGCTAGAAAACGTAGTTATGAGCGAATGGACTGTTGAGACCACGCCATAACGGAAAGGTTCACATTGATGGTTGCATTCCTGCCCATTAGAGGAATCTGTTACGACTCTTGCTTATTTAACCTGTTGGACGCTGCGCCAGGACCACGTTTTTCCACCCGTGATTATCCAAGCTACTAGAGAATCAATTGTATATCGCGCTGTGATTTATATACCTCGCCATCCATTGTATTACCTTGCTTATTCGTTCACCTACCCTATCTATTTGTCTACAAGTGTGAATGTCGGGTGAACCTAGAACGTTAGAGATATCTGTTGGGGTGATCCTTACGAAGATAATGGCTGATAGACAGTTTTTTGTAGGAATACAAGCATCGTCGATTGGGGGACTGCAAGCATCCCCTTCGACTAGACATCATTCTAGCCATGCTAACCCCGTGACTGAGAAGTGAAGTAAGCATCAAAATCATCTAGCTAAATTGAAGCAGATCCCATTGGTCTTGCCAGATTATATACCACCTTTGGCTGGTGCAGTTAACCGCGAAAAAATCCCATGTGATTTTAAGTACACGTTGATCACTGCATACATCCCGAAGGGGATACGCGTAATTGGAACCCAGTTGGGACATATCCTAGTTATGAAGAACAACGACTTTAATCTCGACGACAGAAATAACTATGCCATGCTCGCGCCCCATAGGTCTCTGATGAAGACGATTGGGAAGAAGCCGTGCATAGTCTCCCAACCCTGGATTAAGGAGTTGGTGCAGTCTACAATACTAAATGTAATGAAGATCCCTCACTTTGGCCGACATCAGGAGGTTAACGCTTGTGTTAAAATCCTCTTGTTGTGCTACCATGGAGGATATTTGTGGCTCGAAAGATGCATTACTGCGGATCTGATGCTGACCCACTTGATTATAGGACTGAGCATGCAGGGACCAGACCCTCAACAGTTCTACCCAGGGAAGACTTCAGATCACTCCCTAGCACAAAACTTAAAGGAGGATTATGGCGATGTAGAAAAGGGAAAGCAAGGCTACAAGGTAACCTCTATCCAGGATGGCACAATGCACCTTGCTTGCCAACTTATAGCTGGCAAGCTTGTCAGAAAGAACCGTCTGACACATGTGACTGGGTTCGTAGTAGACCTTACTGGGAAGTGTGTGGAGGGGATGCAAATGAAATGGGCGAGTTACCTCGTCAACAATCTCGAGAAAGACTACCGCAAAGCATAGGATCATGGGTATGCATTCCATTTTAGCTAGTTACTTGTATTGATCACATTTGTCACTTGGCAGATGCCGGAAGGAGTGACATTTCCAAAATTTTATCCATCAGAGCCGTTGGCCGCAAGGTTCTCCACCTTGTGGTATACGAATGACAGGGCGAAGCAGTGGCAGTAGAACACTGTGTTCCATGCCTACTACCAACAACTGAAGCATGCTATTGAGGCATTTCCATGCATGACACTGAAAAAATTGAACCAGTACAGACTGCTAGCGAAGTTACGCGTAGATCAACACTTTATCTATATCACTGCGCACAGGGATGAGAGCAAGGATGAGTTACTGTCCTATTATAAGCTGACCGACGAAGACTTGGAGGAGATCACCAAAGAATGGCTGGTGGAGTTCCTTGTACCGGTTGAAGATGCAGAGATCTGTGATGCAGACATCATAGGAAGCCCCTTGGTTACCTAGGTTGAGCATGTTGGGCAGAGCAACACGAATAAAAAGAAGAAAAAGGTAGAAGTCCAGCATATAAAAATTGATAAGGAGGACATCGCCTTTGTAGAAGATGGATCTGGCTCACTATAAGGAGGAGGAGAAGACCAAGGCAAGGGACAAGGAGGAGGGGATGATAGATAAATGAAAGAAGAAGGTGAAGATACACCACCTCAGGATCCCCCTGTTGGAACAAAGACTTCGTAGAAAAGGAAGGCTTCTCCAGAGAAACCTTCGACAAGAAAGAAGACGTTTTCCAATAAGCCCAAGATGAAGGCCATGCTCATAGAGGACGACATCGATCTAATCATCGTAGCTGTGGAGGATGCTTCAGAGGATATCTTGTAGTGATACAGAGCAAAGCAGGAAACATTGTATGAAATAATCGAGAAGGAGTTGAAGGAGATACAACAAGCCATCCATTCGGGCCACGCATTACCTACTGCACCTTCTTCGTCAAAGATTATAGAATTAGGGGATGATCCCAACCAATTACGAAGACTAGGAGATGAAACAGAGGCTCAACTTCAGTGAGTCCAAGAAGAAAAGGAATAGGCTACATAAATATTGAAACAAGAAAAGGAGGAGGTCTTAGAGAAACTACGAGTTGTGCAGTCTTGCGTAACTGCCTATGAGAAGGAGAAAGATGAAATTCAGGCAATGTTCGAGAAGGAAAAAGTAAAGATACATAAAGAAAAAGACCAGCTTCTCGCAGAGTAGACTGCGGTCAAAGAAGTAGTTACTAAAGCACTTCGCTATGTGCCGAGATTGGCATAGGAGGAACAAGAATCAATTGGGATTCAAGTAGGGAAGTTCACTTAGGCCATTCAACAGCTTCAAGAAAGGATAATGAAGTTATATATTTAAGCAGTGCCGATCACTCCGCAAGCAGGGATGATTTTAAGGATGAAAATTTGTTTTAAAATGTAGAAACCTTAGTGAATCTTACTAATCCTTCATATGCCATTTATAAATGTTTGGCGACATTTTTGTAAAAATATTCAAATTTATAAGGATTTTATATAGTTTTTATAAATTTTTGGCGATTTTTAAGGTAAAATAATTTTATCATATAGAATTTGGGTGAATCATTTTTAAAATAGAGAATCTCATTTTTGGAAAAACCATGCAAAATTAGACCATGAACGAAATTTAGCGCCTAAAATCATCCATGTCTACAAGAAGTACATGATCAGAGGGAGGAAGCCGCCAAGAGTGCAGTTGGAAGGATCAAGGCCCTTGCCTCAGAATGTAAGCAGTTGAGTGATCGAAGTGCACAAACCTATGAACGCCTCACAGAATATCCAGAGCTGAGGAAACTGGAATCACAATTGCAGGAGGTGCAACAATAGACATCCACTGTGCAGGCACATATGAAGCTACTCACTTTGGTTGAGAGATTGAGGATATCACAGGAGAAATACACAATCCAACAACAAATTACTGCCATCCAGAGAAGAGTCATGGAAGTTACATAGAGACTACAATAAGTGCATGATGAAGCCTGTACAATTTTTGAAGAGATTGAAGGACAAGGCTCATAGCTAGATGACATCAGAACAACGCTTGGAAGGGCCTATTACAAAGCAAATGATTTAGGAGTTCACCAAGTAGGAGGCTCTGGCGAAGTATAAAGTTGAGGCAACTCGAGCTAATATCGAGGCCTTTGAAGGAGCATTGCCTAGATCTGAGTGACTCGGGACGAGTCATAGGTGAGTTTTGGGGGCCTGTTGGCCCTTGACCAAGTTTTGAGGAAACATTGGTCGTGTTTGACCACTTTTGGGACTTCGACAGGCTGGTCGAAGATGGAGCGCCTAGGTAGAGCTAAGATCGTGGGATCTCACTTATTTTGTGGACCCAACAAGGGGTTCATTAGGGTTTTTGTATTAGGGTTTTGGGATGTTGGCCCATGGGTTTACCCATGATTAGGCATTTTTGTAAGGGATGTAAAAATATATATAGGAAGGAATGTAATGTGGAAAGTGTTGAAATGGGTACTTGACACTGAGAGGGGGGGTGAATTAGTGTCACAAAACTTTGAACAATTTTCCACTTTTCACAAATTAACCGAACAACAAATATTTATTTCATTTTCTCAAACAATATATAAAAAGAATACATATTTTATTTATTAAATAACTTGAATGAATACATAAGATCAATCTTTGAATATCATCTTCAAACAATTATGAGAGACCCAACTCTCTGTTACAAGACCCAACTTGTAGTTCTCAGATTCAGCTGAGAAACGAGGAATCCAACCCTCATAACATGTCCCAGCTTGTTGATCTCAGATCCAACTGAGATGTGAGGAATCCAATCCTCATACAAGACCCAACTTGTAAACAGGCACCGACCTGATAGAATGAACTTTCATTCAATCCATTATATATAAACATATATAGTTCAACAAATTCAACTACGATTCATCTCACCATTCCTTCTTGTTTATATAGTCGTCCAACTGGTGTGAATTTTGAATCATTGTGTCTTTTGATATTTGAACCATTGTACATTTTCATTAAAATGATAATATTAATCTTTAATTAATATCATTTTCCTTTTTATTCTTTATTCATAATGCTCATGAATTGACTCTCTTTTAATCATTATTGTGTGTCAGTTATTTTGTCTTCATGAGTTGATCACATACATGGATCAACTCATCATATCGTTCTCATGCTTCTGCTACATTCTTTGTTCACCAACAGATCATATTTGATATTTTATCGATTGTCTGTAATGTTCTACTGTTAACTCTCTGTCAAATTAAATCTGTATGAGGTGCTTCCTTCAAACTACTTTCATATGATCACAGGCGTAGAACCACGGTCTTATCAATTTAAGTGCTGACTTCATTTTACCCTTATTTATCTATTCCATATGACTAACGACGGTGACCAGACACTAGGGATGAATAAGTGCTTGATCATTTGTCAATATCAATGGTCACATTTTAATCGCATGATGAGATGGACGACTGTTGTATTTCGAGACTTCGTCCTTCACAACTTTCAACCTCAGTAATATTTCAAATATTCGACACAGATTTCTCCGAAGTAGATCAGACAATCATTATTCGTTCTTTCATTAGTCGGACGATCCTGACTTGTCCAGAGGTTTCTAACAAATCAACGATTACAACTTAATCAAGATTTGATATTAATGACTCTCATTTACATTGCGACTTCCTGCTTCGCATATTTCAGTCTCTGTAAATATTCATATGACCTATGACTGTGATCATGCGCTTATCTAAAAGGGTGCTTCAGAGATGTGGGCTTCAGGTGTTTTCACTATATGCTGCGACCAATCTTCTGATCTCTGAATTGAAAAATTCCAGGCAATGGGTACTAGATCCTCTTTCCTAGGCCCGTCTCACATGTGACCTTGGTCTATGACCCGGGCCTCAACTCCTAAGTGCTTCGCAACTTTGCGTTTCACGAAGTTTGAACTTAGCTCCTAACAATTTTTTCGAGTTGCGAATATGTGAATTCATTTATCTGTTTCCACGTCGCCACCTTCCAACCAACGTCTAGGATCTCTTCGCAGCATCAGACTTCATAAAGACAACACTCTCCTGTGTTCTTCTTTGTTTATCCTATCCTTCCACTTTAAAGTGATCCAAGGTCCTTTTTCTATCTTATCTTGTCCTTCCACTTTAGAATGATCCAATGGTTTGACAGTATTTAGATATTCTAATTCTCAGCCCTTTTTGCCTTGCTTATACTATCTTTCCACTTGATGTGATCCGACGGCTGATGAAAATTCGGGTAATCGAGATCTCAGATATCAACCCTTGCTTATCCTATCCTTCACTAAAAAGTGATCCAACGGCTGGCAGAAACTTGGGTAATCGAGATCTCAGATCTCAACTCTTGCTTATCCTATCTTTCCACTTTAAAGTGATCCAATGGATGATAAGACTCTCGAAGCAGATCAACAATCAAGGATGATTGCGGGGTCTTCAACTAGCACGACTTTCAATACTATCGTCGAGTTCCGCAATGGAAACCTTTCGTTGGTAGTGGAACTAATTCCAATCATAGATATATTGTCGAGGGACCATTGGCGATCGATGTGGATTGCGGAACCACAACTTATGAGTGGTTTAATTCGTCATCAAAGTTCTACAATTTATCCCTGTTGTTGATCTGGCGCTTGTGTATCTGATGGTCATGACTTAATCTGACTTAATATGATCTCTTGTTGGATCAACCACAGTCATTGATATTTGAGTTTATGAGAACAAACGATCTAGACCAATTGTGGTATTGGAACTAGCGAGTTGTTTAATTCTCCTTTCATTCTCCGCAATTTATTCATTCCGTTGATCTGGCACATGAGTATCAACAATCTTGATTTGATCTGATCATTGACTATTCCTCCAACGATCCTTAAGCCTACAGTCTCTCATATGACCGACGTCCATTACATGAGACGATCAACACCATCAACTTCTTGATCGGATGACTGCTGAGGCTTCTCACCTTTTCCTGTGCATCAATAGACTTCTCAATCTTTCCATCGATGACATTTATATAATGCGCTCTTCCTTTTGATCTTTGATATTCATTCGCTAAAAATATTGAGCTTTAATCTTTGGCATACTGTCATACTTTTTGACATTCTCATCCTTTGCATACTTTCAATGCACTTTTCCTTCTGATCTTTTAACTCTACATATTGTTTGACATTCTATGCTAACTAATATACTGTTGTCATAAATGACAATTTCATCTATGATAAATCAACAATGATAATTCATCATAATAACTTATCATCACATCATAATGACATCAACTGTTGACATCAATGACAACATATCAATGACAATATGTCCAACAATCTCCCCCTTTTTCATTGAGGGAAACACACTAAATTCATACACAAAATCCCCCTGTGATGATGCTTTTCTCTATGAAGTTACTCTTGCCCTTTGACATCAATGGCAAAGGGTTTCTCCCCTTATGATCAACCTCTATCTGTCTACATGTTGTTGACCAAAATATGAATTTGGGTAGCTCCTCCTGGAGTCATGTTCTGCCTGCCATAACTGAATGACTCCCCCTGTCAATATGATCTCTCTCTGCTTCTGACTACTCTCCCCCTTTGTTTTTGAAAGGGTAGCTCTTCCTGACAAGGTCTATTCCCTTGTTAATTTACTAACTTCTTATTTCAGTTTATTGGGATTTTTGTGTTCAAATAAGTAGTCTTCTTGATACCAATTTTGTAGTGATCAAGTCTTTCAAAACTTAATCTAATTAAGTTCTTATTTAATAACCAAAATACTCCTCCTGAGTTTTTACTGACTTTCCTTTGTCAAATAGAACAAGAGTATGAATCTTACTGATATTTTTGATCTACTTCTTATTCGTCTTTGATATTTCACAGGAATATCAATTGAGGAATTATACCAATTGATTTAAATACCAATTTTGTTATCAATTGATCTTTGTTGAATGATACTCCTTGAACTTCTCTGCTACCTTTTTTTTTTTCTTCTTCTTCTTGTATTCTACAATTAACCCTACCAATGATTTTTCTTTTGACCACTAATCTATAAATAGTCAAGATTTTCCATATGTTAATTTAGAAACTCTTTGGCATAATCCTTTGATTTTGTAAAACCAATTTAAACTTCTTTTTGTATTTTCTTTCTTTTCCTAACAACTTATGACATCATTAGAATTTGATATTGTCCCATATTCTTCTATATGTACTTCCTTTTCTTGAGTTTGATTTATCTGATATTGAATTTCACATTCTTTATTAGGAAATTTACCCATCATGTTCTTATTATTAGTTTCTTCATTTTCAGGTGTAATAACATCTTTCTTGTTTTCTCCTTTAGATTTTCTTCTCCATATCTTTATGTGAGATATTATGCTTTTTGGATATTCTCTTTGTAATTGTGTTTTTGGATATTTGTCATCTCCTTTCTTCTTCCAAATTTTATTAGGATTTGTTATTAACTTGAATGACTTATTTAAATATTGACTTTTTGTATTCTTGCAGTTTTGGGATTTGTGCCCAAACCTATCACAGTTGTAACTTCTCATTGTGTGACAAAATTTTGCTGTGTGCTCAACAAAATTACATCTCCAACATCTGATAGAGTTTTTGGATTTTCTTGTATATCCTTTCTCTAGTTTCTTGCAGTCCATTGCTTTATGGCCAAAGCTATGACAAGAAAAGCAATAGCCATTGAAGGTGTTTCCATTTTTTATTTTATTTTGGCTTGAAGGATTTGTCATTTGATTTTCTTCATCCTTTTTACTTCTATAGCTATCTTTTTTAACAAAGTTCATGAGATGTAATTTCTTTGTACTTGCACTTTTTCCTTTTAAGAAGGATGATCCTTTCTCATGTTTGTAAATTGTGCTCCATTTGTTATTGTCTTCTTTCTTATTGTATCCAAGACCAGTTTTGTCATCAACTGATCTTTGGCTCTTCCAAATCTTATTTAGGATAGCTGAGATATTTTGGAAATTGACAATCTTATTTGTCTTTTCATTCATCTTTTTGAGATTGATTATTTCTAACTTCAATATTTGACATAATTCTTCCTTTTTAGTCAACTGAATCTTCAAGGCTTCTTCTACTTCTTTAGCATGTTCAAGTTGAGTCTTTAGATTGATGATTATTTCTTCTATCTCATCCAAGACTTCTTTTCATTTAATAGTTTTGTCATATGTGTTCAATTCTTCCATATCTTTTGTTAGATCAAAAACTTTATTTTTCAATATTTTGATTTCTTCCTCGTATTTTAGCAGAATCCTTTTTAGGTTGATGGCTTCTAATTCAAACATTTGGCATGATTCTTTCTTTTTAGTTATTTGGATCTTATGGGATTCTTCCTTTTTCTTAGATTTTTCAATCTGAGTCATCAGATCTTCATTAGTACTTTCATTTATCTTTTTGAGATTGATGATTTCCAATTCCAACATGTGGTAAGTTTTTTCTTTCCTTGTTAACTGGATCTTTAGGTCTTCTTTACTTTCTTTAATTTCCTCAAGTTGAGTGTTTGACTTCTCAACCTACTTTCTAAGATTCACAGATTCTTCTTCCATCTTATGACATGATTCTTTTAGTACTTCTTCTCTTTTATTGTCACGTTTCTTTAATTCTTCCATCTCTTCTGTTAGATTAATAACTTTGGGTTTTAAACTTTTGATCTCTTCTTCTTTGTTTTCTAGATGAAACTTTTGTTCATGATCTTCATGGTTAGATTGATATAATTGTTGTAGTAGTATCATATCTTTTTATTGGAGTTTCTCCAACTCTTCTAGAGTGCACATGGTTGTGTACTCAACATGATCAAGAACATCCTTAGTAGCTTCAATATATAGACCATTTCTTGGTTCTATACTAATCACTTCAAATGTGTAAATGTGTTGAACCTGCACATAATAGATCTAGCTAAACAATGATACACACATTTGCAGAGATAATTGGAAAAAGAAGAAGAAGGAGAGAAA
>ML802657.1:211087-221623 GCA_009831015.1 Picea engelmannii | reverse complement strand
TGAGAATTCAGGACCAAGCTTGGAGAGAATGGTGAGAACCATTTGTTTCTCCTCCTTCGATTTATCAACCCCGCAAGCTTTGAGTTGCGACATTAAATCCTTGAATTTTGTAAAGAAATCTTGGATATTCTCGAAGATTTTGGATCCAATGTGAGCAGCTCCACCTCCATCATGTGTCCCCTTATCTCATCCTATTTTCCAAAGAGCCCTTCCAAGATGGTCCAGGCTTCATTGGGAGTCTTACAGGAAGATATATGAAAAAGGAGATGGAGAGAAATAAGACTGCAAATTGTTTCGAGTGCCTCATCCATGCAATTTAAGTACTTGGATTTTTCTATGGCTGATGTCGGCTTTGTATTTGTATTCATGGTTAATCTATACAACCTTCTAGATCAAATATGTATGTCTATTTTCTCCTTCCATGCAAAATAGTTGTAAGGTGTAAGAATGAATTCTTTTTGGAATTCCATCTTTCCGCTGTCTTCAATCTTTTGTACCTGCAAAAAAATTTGGTGTAGCTTTTGCTTAGCATTCCGTCGGCTCTGATACCATGTAAATGTGTTGAACCTACACATAATAGATCTAGCTAAACAATGATACACACATTTGCAGAGAGAATTGGAAAAAGAAGAAGAAGGAGAGAAAGAATGTAAAGAATTCTCATTAACCGTTATGAATAATGAATAACTTACACATGATATACTCCGTATAACACAATGAGTTCGACTTGAGGTGAAAAAAGTCACCATAGTGGTGGTCTAGAGTGATCTGGACACACACCAACAGTTACGGGAGTGAATTTCCACCTATTTTAGTCTCTTAGGCAGTTACAGGAGTGAACTGCCACCTAGTTGAGTTAACTAGTCAACTAGTCTTCAGTTAACCGACTGAACAAAAAGTAGTGAGGAGTTAACTCAAGGAATCAAGGCTAATGCACCACTTTGGTGATGATACCAAGGCAAGGTCGAATTAGCATGGTGATGATCCCAATGCAACATCTAAACTCAACTCAACTAGTCAAACTGAAGTGTGAACTGAAAGAGAATATTCTCCAGGTGGAATATTCTCTCCTAAAATATAGGAGACTAGATAATGACTAATTATGATGAATACAAAAATAAAAACCTTAGGAAAAATAAATCCTAGGTGTGTGTGAAGTAACTCCAACAAAATGTAGTTATAACATCAGTCTTAAAATCTAATATTTTTTCTTTGGTGAATACTGAGGTATTCCTCAATTCCTTGATGAGGTTGTCTTCTTCATTGTTAACTGGGGTTTTCATCAAATCTTGCATTTCATTCTGATTAGAAATGTATTTCTTTGTATTATGTTCTTCAATCTGATTGCAATTTTCCTTTTCTTTATCTTCTTCATTATCTTGATAAGAACTCCCTTCTTCTGAGTTTTGTTCTTTACTATGATAGGAATCCTCTTCATTAGAGTCTTGTTCTTTATTCTGACAGGAATCCTCTGTATCTGAGTCTTGTTTCTCACTTTGATAGGATTTCTCTTCTTCTTGTGTTTCATTTTGATAACAATTTTCTAGTCGAAGCCATAATTCTTTAGTAGATTTGTAGTGCTTCATCTTTTCTTTAACTTGGTCTAACAATCCATCCTGAATTGCTTTTAAGGCTACTAAATTGTTTCTCCTTGCTTCCTTTGCAGTTTTGGATTTTCTCTTTGAAGTAGTTAAGTGCCAGGGATTACTTACTACTGAATCCAAACTCCAGATCCTCTTGATTTCAGATATCTTTTCATATTTTCCCTCCATGATAAATAATCCGTTCCATCAAATAAGGGAGCTTCATTTGTAGAGATAACAATTTGTCCACCCATTTCTTCTGAATCTACCTTCAGTGTTTAAACTGTGCTGAAGGAACCCACTCTGATACCAATTGTTGAAATGGGTACTTGACACTGAGAGGGGGGGGGGTGAATCAATGTCACAAAACTTTGGACAATTTTCCACTTTTCACAAATTAACTGAACAACAAATATTTATTTCATTTTCTAAAACAATATATAAAAAGAATAAATATTTTATTTATTAAATAACTTGAATGAATACATAAGATCAATATTTGAATATCATCTTCAAACAATTATGAGAGACCCAACTCTCTGTTACAAGACCCAACTTGTAGTTCTCAGATTCAATAGAGAAATGAGGAATCCAACCCTCATAACAAGTCCTAGCTTGTTGATCTTAGATCCAACTGAGATGTGAGGAATCCAATCCTCATACAAGACCCATATTGTAAACATGCACCAACCTAATAGAATGAACTTTCATTCAATCCATTATATATAAACATATATACTTCAACAAATTCAACTACGATTCTTCTCACCATTCCTTCTTGTTTATATAGTCTTCCAACTGGTGTGAATTTTGAATCATTGTGTCTTTTGATATTTGAACAATTGTACCTTTTCATTAAAATGATAATATTAATATTTAATTAATGTCATTTTCCTTTTTATTCTTTATTCATAATGCTCATGAATTAACTCTCTTTTAATCATGACTATGTGTTGGTTCTTTTGTCTTCATGAGTTGATTACAGACATGGATCGACTTATCGTATTGTTCTCATGCTTCTGCTACATTCTTTGTTCACCAACTGATCATATTTGATCTTTTATCGATTCTCTAGAATGTTCTTGTGTTAACTCTCTGTCGAATTAAATATGTATGAGGCACTTCCTTCAAACCATTTTCATATGATCATAGGCGTAGAACCATGGTCTTATCAATTTAAGCGTTGCCTTCATTTTACCCTTATTTCTCTATTCCATACGACTAACGACGGTGACCAGACACTAGGGATAAATAAGTGCTTGATCATTTTTCAAGATCAACGGTCACGTTTTAATCGCATGATGATATGGGCGACTATTGTATTTCGGGACTTCCTCCTTCGCAACTTTCAACCTCAGTAATATTTCAAATCTTCGACACATATTTCTCTGAAGTAGATCGGATGGTCATTATTTATTATTCTGTTAGTCGTATGATCGTGATTTGTCCATAGGTTTCAAACAAATCAATGATTACGACTTAATCAAGAGTTGAGATGAATGACTCTCATTTACATCATGACTTCGTACTTCGTGTCTTTCAGTCTCTGTAAATCTTCATATGACCTATGATTGTGATCAGGTGCTTATCCAAAGGGAACTTCAGAGATGCAGGCTTCAAGTGTTTTCACTATATGCTGCGACCAATCTTACGATCTCCAAATTGACAAATTCCAGGCAATGGGTGCTAGCTCCTCTTTCCTAGGCCCGTCTCACATGTGACCTCGGGTTATGACCCTAGGATCAACTCTTGATTGCTTCACAACTTCGTGTTTTGCGAAGTTTGAACTTAACTCCTCATAATTTTTCTGAGTTGTGAATCTACGAATTCGTTTATCTGTTGCCATGTCTCTGCCTTCCAATGCTCTCCTGCATTCTTCTTTGTTTATCCTATCCTTCCACTTTAAAGTGATCCAATGTTCATTCTTCTAGCTTATTCTATCCTTCCACTTTAGAATGATCCAATGGTTTGTTGGGTATTCAAATATTCAAATTATCATCCCTTTTTGCCTCGCTTATCCTATCCTTCCACTTGATGTGATCCGATGGTTGACATAAATTTGGATAATTGAGATCTCAGATCTCAACCCTTTCTTATCCTATCCTTCACTCAAAAGTGATCCGACGACTGGTGGAAATTCAGGTAATCGAGATCTCAGATCTCAACTCTTTCTTATCCTATCTTTCCACTTTAAAGTGATTCAACGGACGAGAAGAATCTCGAAGCAGATCAACAATCAGGGATGATTGCAGGGTCTTCAACTAGCACAACTTTTAAGACTATCGTCGAGTTCCGCAATGGAAACCTTTCATTGGTAGTGGAACTGATTCCAACCATAGATCTATTGTCGAGTGACCATCGATGGTCGATGTGGATTGTAGAACCACAACTTGCGAGTGGTTTAATTCATCACCAAAGCTCCGCAATTTATCTCTATCGTTGATCTCGTGCTTGCGTATATGATGGTCATGACTTAATCCAACTTAATCTAATCGCTTTTTGGATCAACCAAAGTCGTTGATATTTGAGTTTATGAGATCTGACTATCTAGACCAATTGTGGGATTAGAACTATTGAGTTGTTTAATTCTCCTTTCGCTCTCCACAATTTATTCCTTCCGTTGATTTGGCACATGAGTATCAACAGTATTGATTTGATCTGATCATTGAATATTCCTCCAACGATCCTTAAGCCTACGGTCACTCATATGACTGATGTCCGTTACATGAGATGATCAACACCATCAACTTCTTGATCAGACGACTGCTGAGGGTTCTCACCTTTTCCTGTGCATCGATCGACTTCTCAGTCTTTCCATCGATGACATTTCTACAATGCGCTCTTCCTTCTGAGCTTTGATATTCATTCGCTAACCCTCTTGAGATTTAATCTTTGGCATACTGTCATACTGTTTGGCATTCTCATCCTTTGCATACCTTCAATGCGCTTTTCCTTATGAGATTTTAACTCTGCATATTGTGTGACATTCTATGCTAACTGATATATTGTTGACATCAATGACAATTTCATCTATGATAAATCAACAATTATAATTCATCATAATAACTTATCATCACATCATAATGACATCAAATGTTGACATCAATGACAACATATCAATACCAATGTGTCCAACATAAAGTTTGGAAGCTTAGTGCTAAAAATAGATGTAAGAAGTCTGGTTGGCTATGTGCACATTATGTTGTAAGTGTTAATGTTGGCTTAGTGCAAGAATATGTTAAGGTTTGCAGAACCGAGTGCACGAGGTTGTAAGTTTCTTTGTGTAAACAGACTGTGTAGAGTGAGGCTCTGTGCTAATAAGGACTTGGCTTTGTGCCTTGAACTGATTTTGGGAAGGATGATCTGGTGCACAACGCGCAGATCTCCTGTGCTCTACGGAGTTTGGATCAGTGGATTTGTGCCCATGAGCGACTGAATGTAAGAATATTGAAGACTAATAAAGAAGAAGAAGAAGAAGTTGGTGGGCGTAGCTCCACACTAAGGTGAACCACATATATCCTATGTCTTGATGTGCTTTGTGCGATTTGAATAATGTTGGTTATCTGCTTAGTGCTTTTGTTATAATGTATGATGGATACCTCTGATGTTGTTGCTTAGTGCTTAATTGTATTAAAGATAAATGTATTCTAGATCTGAGCTAATGTTATTTTCTAAGTGATTGAAAGTGCTTGATCTTTGTTGTTACTGCGTTGTTCTGTAATAAGGGTTTAGTCTACGATGTGAATGAGACTCATAAACTAATGCCTATTGTTGTCTAAGTGTTTTTCTAAGTGTTGTAATCATAGATCTGTGTCCCATCTTGGTTAAAGACACTTGAGACTTGTAACCCCCCCTGCCTCTACCTCGGGTGAGACTTCATCTGCTTCACAGGTGTTGCTGAAAGGATCGGTAGTTAGGGTTTTGTTGGTGCACTTTTGAAGCGTTGAACCTTGGGTCTTCCCCTGTGCCAACAAGTAAGTTGGATTTAGAAACTGCAAAAGGTAGTTTCACTTTCAATAACAAAAGCATAATATGTTGCTACTACAGAGGCTAGTAAAGAGATGATTTGGTTACATAGGTTTATGGAGGAATTGGGAAATAAGCATGAGAATAGCAGGTTGTATTGTGACAACAAGAGTTCCATTCATCTTGCAAAGAACTCAACCTTCCATTCTAAGACTAAGAATATACAACTCATGTACCATTTCATACGATCCGTCTTGGAAGATGGACATTTGAAGTTGGAAAATATACATACTAGCCAGAATCTTGTGGACATGTTAACAAAGGGAGTAACCAGGGAGAAAATGAGTTCCTACTCAGTTTCAGTTGGTATTCAAGAATGAAGGTGAAAATGTGAAATTTTCTAGGTCTAAGGTGGAGTATAGTCCAACAAGTACAACAACAATGGAGTTTTTATGATCAGTCTCCAAGTGGGGATTGTTGGTTGTGGAGTCTGATTATCTTCCTGATTTAGAGGTTTTATTTAGTCGTGCTTGGACCCCATTCCTTAACGAGGTTGTGTGTGGGGGATTTCCCCCCCAGGTATGTCGTAAGGGGGGTCCAGTGGGGGTGGAGACAATTTTTGTAGCCCCCCCCCCGGCAAGGAATTCGGGGGCAGCGCCCCCAAAGAGAAATATTGAGAAAATATGCCTTGTAAAATATTGTAATTTCATAGTCAATCTGGACCATTCATTATAAGATCGCAGATATAATGGTAGAAGTTATTTTAGGGTTTTTTTCCCTAGAAGGCAACCCTATTTTATGAGGGAATTATATTGCGGCTGTGCATTATCTTGAATATTGTATTCAGAGAGAGAAGATTGTGAGAGAAAGAAGAGTAAGTTATAACGCGTATGTTGTAGGTTGTATCCCTTCATTTTGCTGGATAATAAAAAGGAAGGACCTGTAAATTTATATGGTCGATGTAGCCCACACTGGGTGAACCACATATATCTGTGTCTCTATTGTATTATGTATCTTATATGTTTTATTTCTGCATTTGTTTTATTTTATTGCTGCACACTCCTATTTTTCTAACACCATCAAAACTTGATGTTCCAACACCCCCCTATCAACACACAGATCTGTACATTCAAGAGGTGAAATTACATCAGTAGGACACCCCCTGTTGGAAATAGTGTTCCCCCTATTGGAAATAGTGTTGTCATTTATGTCAAAGGTAGATAGAACTGTAATAGTCATGTTGTCATTGATGTCAAAATACATGGGGAGATCACCAAGACCAAAGAGAACTGGACTAGACAAAGGAAGAAGAGATTGTTTTGTGTGTTGATAAGAATCCGTGAGGTAATGATATAGTAAAATTGGAAGATGACAATCCAAGAGAACTCAGGTTGCACGAATATAGTAAAATTGGAAGACGTCCCTATTGAAGAAGAATTGAGGGATGAGATTTGAAATATAAGAGCGTAGAGAAACCTTAAACATGTATGAGGAGGATGCGATGAAATCGTTGAAAATATAAGTAGTGGTGAGCTTGGAAAAACATGTCTGAATTACCTAGACCAAAGAAATGGTGACAACCATATATCCCACATTCACAAGAAAATTTGACTTCAAAGGGTTATATTACGAAATATCTTTTATGTAATTTGAATGTGAATGGAAGAGCCATGGAATCGTGCGCAAGGTGTTAATTTTTGTTGTGGAGAACGATGGACGCAGATAGGTTAAATCCTGACCGTTTATCATCAGAGATCAACGACTAAGATCAAAGGATTGGGGCTCGATACCTCATGGGCCAACTCAGCCATGTCAATGCCATGATAGAAACCTCATCAGTGCCACATGTCTAGTAAGATGAATTCCACATCGAAGGGAGTCCACGCTAGTGCCATAACAAGCAACTCTGCAAATGACATGTGTAGTTCCATGTGTTAAGATGCGTATCGATGCCACATAATCCAATATGCATGTAGAAGAAGTCCACATGGAATCCACCTCATATGTAACATCAACATAATGAATTGAAGAAATCGGATTTGGGTGTATGTATAGAAGAATAATAAAGTTATGATGGAAGACAGTGAGAGTTCAAAAAACTAACTAAGTATCAAAGAATCAGTTGGACGAAGATGTCTAGCGGAGCATGGAGAGATCTTGAAAATTGAGTAAGTATAAAGAATGAATCGGTTAAACAGAGATGTCTCGTGTAATATGGTGGAGAAGTATCATGATGTCTTGTGGAGCATGGTAATATCTCAAAAAGTGACCAAGTATCAAGATGCCATGGAGTGGCATAGAATCGAGAGTACGTGAAGAAATAATAAAAATAGTGAGGACCTGTGATAGTATTTCAAAAATTGACTAAGTATCAAGGAATCAGTCAGACGAAGATGTCTCACAGAGTGCAATGATATCTCAAAAATCGACTAAGTATGAAGACATCATAGAGGTAACAAAGTAGTGGAGAATCAAGAGTATGTGAAGAAATAATGAAGTGAGTGCGAACCTGTTGATCTGCGGTGAGACTTCGAGAAATTGTCTAAGTATGGGTGAAAAATGAGTGTGGTGGAATGCAAATGTGTATTTTGGAGGCCACAAAAGTTTGAATGCAAATTCCTTAGACCCATGATAAAATACTTAGAAAATTTTCTAAGTATGGGTGCAAAACGAGTGCGAAAGAACACGTAGGTGTATTTTGGAGGTTGCAGAAGTTTGAATGAAAATGCCTTAGTCCCACGGTGAATGAGATCAATGGTTGAGATTTAATTGAGAAGATGATCCAAAGACTGCTGTGTACTGTGGTTGCATGGTGTGTTCTTGTGGACAATAAATAAACCAACTGTTAAGATTAAATCCAAAGGAATGATCAGATGATCATCGAGAGTTGAAGCCATGTTATGTGTTTAGGTGGCCAATGAGCATATCGAAGATCGTGATTTACTTCAAAGAAAACTAGATCAACAGTTGAAATTAAATCGAGGGATGATCCAATGGTTGTTGAGTGTTAGGGTTATGAAGGTGAGCAAATAGATCGATGGTTGAGGTCTGACCAAGCATTTGATTAGATGACTACTGAGCGTTAATATTTATGCTCTATCTAATGAGCATTCAACATGTGAATTAGGAGGAATTCAGGACCAGTTGAAGAGGAACTTTTACAACCCAATTTTGAGGAAGAGCCAAGTGATCTAGAGCTGACCCATAAGCACAATTTTCAGCACAAGAGAAAAGGGAATTTGGTGTATGGGCTCAGTATAAATAAGCATGCTCTGATCGTTTGAAGAGTGTGAAGTTTGAGAGAAGTGAGTGAGTGTGGATTGTGTGAAGAGAAGCTCTGAGGCTATGAGGTATGAGGATGCTAGAAAATGAAAGGAAGATAACGTAATCATCTAAGGGTGGATGGGAGGTGAAAGGTCTAAGTAACTTTTGAAATCAAGGATATTGTGAACTGAAGGAATGTGGCATGACAACATAGACAAAAAACAATTTTATGCAAGTGAATATTTGACATTATTGACAGATTGAGGAGATTGGTGTTTCCAGTAGGTTGATACCTACATATTTCTGAGTTGGTGATCAACTAATGGGATTGGTGTCTCTTGTAGTTTGGTTCCTACAAATTGCAGCTATAGGTTGATGCCTAAATGCAGTGTTGAGTTGGTGCTCAAATAAGGGGATTGGTGTATCCTACAAGTTGGTGCTTGCAAACATTGTAATAATAAGTTTGTGCCTACATGATCTTATAAAATAATTTTTTTGTGGTTTTCTCCCATTTGGGTTTCCATGTTAAATCTCTATGTATTGTGGGTTGTATGGGTGTGTATTTATCATTAATGGTTATAGTTGGTAAAGTAACATTGATAAATATTGAAAGAAAAGAAAAGGTAGTCTTATACCAATTCATCACCCCTCAGTACAAGTAAGTGTGCCAACACTCCCCATAATTGTAGCTTCCTAAAGCCCAAGCATCATACAGATATTGATGAATCTAGATTCAGATAATGGCTAAGTGAAGATATCAACAACCTGATCATCTATTCTGAAATAGACAAGAGAGACAATGTTCTCATGAACCAACTGTCTCAAATAGTGAGCATGGAGCTCAACATGCTTCATCTTACTATGGGAAACATGGTTGTCAACAACTTGAATGACACTCTGATTGTCACAGTAGATGGTAGTTGAAGTTAGAACAAGAAACCCAATTTTACCCAAAAGTTGTTGAATCTAGACTGCCTCTGTACCTACATGAATGGTGCCATGGTATTCAACTTCTGTAGTTGACAAGGAGACTAAATTTTGTTTCTTGCATGACCATACCAAAAATCCAATGCTTAAGTGAAACAAATAGTCATAAGTGGACTTTTGATCATCACTATCACCAGCCCAGTCAGAGTCAGAGAAGTCGACCATCAAATCTGAACTTTGACAATATCGGATACCAAAATGAGTGGTACCCTTGAGATAGTGGACAGTTCGTTTGATTACTTTCCAATTAATTTCTCTAGGATCCTACATAAGTTGAGAAACCACACTAACAAAAAAGGAAATTTCAGGTCCACTGCTAGTAAGATAAATGAGACCGTTGACCATTTGTCAATAGAGTGTAGCATCGACTTTGGGAGTTTGAAATTTTTTCCTCAACTTTATTCCATATTAAAAAGGAGTAGCACATGTACTAAAATATTCCATCTTAAAATGTGTCAAGAGATCCATTACATATTTAGATTGAGAAATGAAAAAACCATCAGACAATGGTAATACTTGAAGACCCAAAAAATAATGCAGAATACCAAGATTTGTCATGTCAAAGAAGTCAACAAGTTGTTTCTTCAATGTAAGAATGAGATCAATGTTATTGCCAGTTATGACAAGGTCATCAACATATACAACAATAATCAAAGTGTTTCCATGTGTATGGAGTACATATAACCTGTGTAATGTCCCCCACCTCTTAGAGAGGTAATGAGGAGACTCAGTGGCC
>ML802657.1:185940-204851 GCA_009831015.1 Picea engelmannii | reverse complement strand
AAAAACCGGGTTAGAATTTGTCACAAAACTGGGAGGTTGTTCCATGAAAATTTCTTCATATAGTTCACCATGAAGAAAATCAGTCTTCACATTCATCTAATGGATTTTCCATCCAAATTGAGCAGTAAGAGAAATAATCATTTAAACATATTTCATCTTTGTAACATGGGAAAAGGTCTCAGTGTAGTCGATGTCTTCTTGTTGATAAAATCATTTCACAACCAAGCAAGATTTATGACGCTCAACAACACCTTTAGAGGTAAATTTGGTCATGTAGATCCATCGACACTTCAGAACATTCTTCCCTTGTGATTGGGGAACTAATTCCCAAGTGTGATTCTTTGAAAAAGAATCCAATTATGTCTGCATAGCCTGCTCCCATTCAGGTTGTCCTTCTACATTTGAGTAGGTAACAAGATCAAAATTTTCAGGTACACGAGTCATAGACACAATGCCGACATGTTGCTTCTAACTACAAGTTTGTTGGTCTGGAGAAATATCACCGACATCAAGTCCAACAGTTTCAATGGTCTCAGTGATCCATCTGGGTAGACAAGAAAGGGGTGAATTATTGTTCACTGCAGAAGGTTGATCAAAATTATGAATAATTTCAATTGACATAGATGGTGGACTAGTTGAAATAGATATTGACTGACCAGTCGACGTGGAGGTCAATGGTCTAGTTGAAATAGGAACAAAGTTCGACTGTCCAGTCGAAGGAATGAAAAATAGAATAGGAGAACCAGAGTCAGAAACAACATCAAAGTGATCATCTTGTAACAATCCAGAGGAGGCATTCAATAACTTGATGCTAGAAGACTTCTCATCAAACCATAAATTTCGTTTGATAATGATTTGTTGTTTGATAGAATCAAATAGTCAATAGACTTTAGATTCTTCAGAGTAATCCGTCATAATGCCAACATCAATATTTACATCAAACTTCTTTCTACAATCATCAGAAATATGAGCCCAATCAACACATCCAAATACATGAAGGTGGTCGACTAAGGGCTTCCTTCGACACCATCGTTCGACTGGAGTCACCAAAGGAACAACTCGAGTCAGGACGCAATTGAGAAAATAGTTTTCACAATAGACAACTTCATCCCAGAAGCAAGGAGGAAAAGCTTTGGCCTGCAAAAAGAATCTATCCATTTCAAATAAAATCCATTTTTTGCGTTCAACAATGCCATTATGTTGAGGTGTATGAGGGACTGACCTCTTATATTCAATACCAGATCGAACTAGGTATTCTTCAAATGGAAGATTCACATACTCACCACCATTGTCTGATCTCATGCACTTGATGGGTTGGCCACATTTCTTTTCAAAAAAGTCTCTAAATTCTTTGAACTTTTCAAAGACAAGATTCTTATTCTTCAGAAAATAAACCAAAGTGAAACGAGAGAGATCATCAATGAAATTCAAGATATTCCTTGCACTTGCAAGGAAAGGTAGATTGATGTGGTAGAGATCACCATGAACTAAATCCAGGAGGTTCTGTCCTCACCACACATTTCCAGAGTCAAAGGGTTCTTGATGTTGCTTGCCAAGCACACATCCTTTATAGACCCCATCAGGGGGAATTTTTTTAGGTAAAGCAATAACCATATTTTGAGTTTCCATCGACTGCATAATTAAAAAATTTAGCTGTCTAAGTCGTTCATTCCAAGTTCAAATTTGTTCATCGATGTGATAAACAAGAGCAATCAGTTCAGATCCGTGTCGAGCCGTGTCACAAAACTTATACAAATTGTCCTTCAGGTCGAGAAACCCTCTGAAAAAAATCAACCGACCTTTCTTCAAATCTCGAACAAAGAAATGATCTGGCCAAAACTTCACAATTTTACCTATTTGTGTTAGTTGAGAAACCAACAATAGATTGGCATTAAGGTTCATTGCATGATAGATGTTGACAATTCTCCCATGTCGACAGGAAACATCACCATGACTAGAAATATCAAGAGAAAAATTGTCATGAATATAAATCTTCCTCTCCACAACTTCCTATAAGGAGGTGA
This sequence comes from Picea engelmannii, assembly GCA_009831015.1. Classification (NCBI taxonomy): domain Eukaryota; kingdom Viridiplantae; phylum Streptophyta; class Pinopsida; order Pinales; family Pinaceae; genus Picea; species Picea engelmannii. The sequence goes on along the minus strand of ML802657.1, from coordinate 202,827 downwards.
ATAAGGAAGCGTACTTATCCATTTGATGAGTACACCTAGAGTCGACTACCCATTCATTCTTCACAGAATGAGACAACAAGGCTTGAGTAGTTCCAACTTGAAAGGTGAAATTATCAGCAGGTCGAGAAACAATGGACATGTCTCCTTCAATGCATTTAACCTTCTCCTCTAGGTCATATCTCTTCTTATATCAAACCTTATCCTCTAGGTCATATCTCTTCTTATATCAAACCTTCTCCACATGTCTAGTCTTTCCACAGTACTGACATGTCTTCTTCTTTCTACTTTGATGAGGTGCATCTAGGTCTCATTATAGGGGTATCAAACTGTCCTCTTTCCCTATGATTTGACTTGCCCTTTCCCTTGAGAAAGTGAGCTTGATGTTTACCACCAATATTACCTTCATCAAGAAATCTATGCTGATTAATGATCAATAGGCCACAAAAAGGTTCAAATGTGTAATACTTACAATCTTCCTTTTGTGCCTACCAATTGGTGTGAGAGTTCGAAACAAACACATCAAATGGTGTTCTCAAATTCATTAGGACTAGATCGATGAGTTTTCCATCTTTCTTTTGATAATTCTTTCCACATTTTCCCAATTTCAAATACGATTCCTTCACATGTGCTAAATAGTCCTCTATTCTATCAAAAGAATGAGGATCGAGAGAGGTAAACTATTTCTCCAATTGCATGATGTGGATTTCACCGACTCTGTCGAATAGTGACTTCATCTTCTTCCACACTTGATGAGTGATCCATATTTATGAATGGAACAAAATTAAAAAAATATATATAACAAAAACACATAGATACAATGAAACTTGAATTCTATTGATAAATGGAATATGTTGAAACCGTAAAAATACAGAATGAAACAAACTTGCTCAAATGGTGATAGCTTATTCATGAGAAGAGATGTGTCGGCTACGCGCATTTGAAAGAAGATGATTACAATGAGGCTCCAAAGGACTTTTTAACATAAATCATAAATGAGAAAACCCTAAACATCCGATACCATAACCTCAGAATATGAAACACCAAAAGGTTTGTGTCCCTCTATGGGGGTAGTTGATATGTCAACTTCCTGAGGGCATACCTTTTGCATACGATCTCTGTTTGGGGAATTCAATACCTCGTCGAAAAGGTATATCCTAGAAGTACAACTTTCACTAGGGTTAGGGCATGCAATTAAAACCTATAGCCCCCTAAAATTCCCAAAACATGTCATTTAGGGCCTCAAAATGACCCCAAAAGTTTGGGACCCGAAAAAATGTAAAATGGATGCCAAAATGAAAAAAAATATTCTTTGAGCCAGTGGAATAGTTGGGTGGCCAAAAATATCCACATGGATCATTACTTTCCCCTTAGGAAGAAATGGTCTCCATTGTGTTGAGTGCCCCCATAAAATGGGTAAACTTCTGCTGAACTTGGCCCCGAGTGAGTCACTTGTTTTGGTGCAGGAGCTGCCCTACTTTGACAACCCGATAAAGATGGATCCTCTGTTGGCGAGTGCCCCTAACCTTAGTGTCCACAATTCGATCAATGTATGTATGTTCCATTTAGTTAGGGTTGAGCTCTGTCGGTGTCAGCTTCTTTGTTATCTTTGATGTGTCCGATAACGATGGGAAGTATGGCCAAATAAGGTTCACATTGAACATTGGGTGAAAGCCAAGGAAGGGGGGGATATTTATCTCAAAAGCTTTGTCACCCACAACCTTGGTGATGGTGTAAGTTCCATATAAATGTGGACAAAGCTTCTGATGGGGTCTTGTGAGGCGCTCCTTCTCCAAATGAAACCATAACTTGTCTCCAGCTTGAAACTTGTGTGGCACCCGATGTTGATCATGGCACTACTTGTACTTAGCATTGAATTTCTGTAAAATATCATGGACCTGTTGGAGGATGTGATGAATCCATTTACTAAAATTACTAGCTTTGTCAGCCTTAGATTGAGCATGGGACAATTCTGCCGGTGTGGATGCAAGGGGAAATGCAACATCAATGGGACCCAATGGTTGAGATTCCAACCCCACCTAAAAGGGGTTGTGTCCGCTTGATCTAAAGAGGGATCCATTGTAGTTGTGCTAAACATAGGGGAGACTCTCATCCCATGTGCGTGGATTTTTGGAGTTGTACATGTGTAATATATGCATGATCATCCCATTGAAAACCTCTATCTATCCATTAGTTTGGGGGTGGAAGGTAGTGGATTTTGTGAGCTTGGTGTCTAACAATGACCAGAGGCTTGACCAAAATGTGCTTAGGAACCTATTGTTATGATCTGATACGATGGTATGTGGTATCCCAAAATGTACCTACACCCGTTCAAAGAAGAGCTTGGCAGTGGCCTCCACTGTGATAATATTCTTACAGGTTATTAAAATGTCCATATTAGAAAATGGATCAACAACCACAAAAACACAGTCATTTCCCTACTTGGTTGAAGGAAGGCCAGACATGTAGTCCATAGAGATGGATTCTAAGGGCCTGTCAGGAGTAGGAAGAGGGGTGTACATGCCTTGCTTCTTAATGAATGGTTTGGAAATGGCACAAGCATTGTAGGACCTTATGTACTTGCTGACATCTTTTCGAAGTTTTAGCCAATAGAAAGGATTATGTAGCAATTCCACTGTCTTTTTCATGCCAAAGTATCTTGCCATTCATATGTAGTGAGCTTCCCAAATAAACATTGCAGGCTCACTTGAAGGAACACAAAGATGTCCCGGATGGCATAACAGTGCATATTGAAGATGAAAGTCAGTGACATTCGCACCTATGATCATCATATGGTAAGTGGTAGTGAATTCATGATCACTCTCGTAGAGTTGAGGCAACCTGGAGGCCTCATGTCCATATGAGTGGAGAACCGTGGTCATGAATGTAACTGGAGGTTGACCGAGGAAGTCAACAACATGATTGGTGCTCCCTAAATTATATTTGATGTTGATATGGAACTACTGCAAGTATCTAGACAACTCTTTATGGCGGTCATTTTGCAATTTGCCTTGTGTCTACATGAACTACACAGGTTTGTGATAAGTGTGAATGACTGTCTCCTTCCCAAGAATGTAATGCTTCCATTGGTGGCATGATTATACAATAGAATACATTTATTTGTTGTAGGTGGGGTACTTTCAAATGACATCTAATAGTTTCTCACTATGAAAGGCCACTGCTGTTATGAGGAATAAATCTCTATGGTTTGGGGTAGGACCAAAATAGACAGAATAACACCAAGAAATCAACTCAAATCTCAAATATGCTAGATAAATGGAAATTCCAACAAAAGAAAGGATGTAATCCTACCTCTCCTGGATGTTTTTAGAATACCACCATTGAGCTCACAATCCAATGCTTGATACCTACAACTTGTCCTCATCATCCGAGATACACAGGCATATGGAAATTGTATGAAATGTCAGCATATAAACTAGCATAATCCATCAACATGTATAGAAAATTTACCCAATAATATAAACATTTGCAACATATAATTGGAAGAGAAGAGAGTATTTCTATTAATATTATTAACAAAAGTACTTAGGTGACAACCTTATGTATCAACAACTCCTGAAAACCGAGAAAATAAGTCCCTCCACTTGGACCTTCACCACTTCAATCCTCTAGAAGGAAAGCTCACAAGTTCTAGGAGTAATTGGGTTCCTCCTTCAAATGATAGGGAGAGATTGGGGGCTGAACATAAGGAGAGTTGAGACTTAAAGGACTAAGGGATGCAACCTCATGGATGTACATGGGGAAAAATTTCTCTAGAGTGTACTTGCCCTCAATTTTTTTCTTCCTCTTCAAGGCTTGTATATGGCTCAATTTATAGCCTTCAAAGGGAATTGAAGGGTCGAATCAGAGCATTTCCAACATATGAAATGCCAAGGATCATGGATCTCGTGACTTGGCATGGAAAATCTGAAATATTTTAAATTTTGAGCACACAACTTGATGTACACGGGTTGTAATGGAGCAACCTGTATATACACCATTTGTATAACTGTAGCCCACATATATGTAATAAAATTTGAATTTTTGATTTTTGACTCAACAATATTGGGAAATTGATTCTATAGAGGGAAAGGGTAGGCCACCAAAGCATGATGCATAGAGTGTGGAAAAAAGTGCTATAACATATGCCCCCTAATGTGTGAGGTTATAGGAGAAATCACGATGTTCGAAATACATTACAATTCCCCAATGGAGTCTCCAATTATGTTATGAAGAATAAATCTCTATGGTTTTGGTTAGGACCACAATAGACAAAATGACACCAAGAAATCAACTCAAATCTCAAATATGCTAGATAAATGGAAATGCCAACAAAAGAAAGGCTAGAAGGCTACCTCTTCCAGATGTTCGTAGGAGACCACTGTTGAGATCACAATCTAATGCTTGATACCTACAAGTTGTCCTCAACATCCAAGATACATAGGCATATGGAAAATGTATAAAATGTCAGCATATAAACTAGCATAATCCATCAACATGTATAACAAATTTACCCATGGAAAATAATATAAACATTTGCAACATATAATTGGAAGAGAAAAGAGTATTTCTATTAATATAATTAGAAGAAGTACATATGTGACAACCTTCTGTATCAACAACTCATTGAAAACGAGAAACTAAGTCCCTCCACCTGGGCCTTCACCACTTCAATCCTCCACAAGGCAATCTCACAAGTTCTAGGAATAATTGGGTTACTCCTTCACAAGATAGGGAGAGCTTGGGGGTTGAACATAAGGAGAGTTTAGACTTAAAGGACTAAGGGATGCAGACTCAAGGATGCAACATGGGGAAACATTTCTCTAGAGTGTACTTGCTATCAACTTTTTTCTTCCTCTTCAAGGCTTGTATATGGATCAATTTATAGCCTTCAAAGGGAACTGAAGGGACAAATAAGAGCGTTTCTAGCATATTAAAGGCCAAGGATCATGGATCCCATGACTTGGCATGGAAAATATGAAATATTTTTAATTTGGAGCACAAAATCCAATGTACGTGGGATTTAATGGAGCAACCTACGTATACGCTTGTTGTATAACTGTAGCTCGTGTATATGTACACAAATTTGAATTTTTGACTTTTGACTGAGCAATATGGGGAAACTGAGTCTACAGAGGGAAAGGGTAGGCCACCGAAGCATGATGCATAGAGTGTGGAAAAAAGTGCTATAATATATGCCCCCTAATGTGTGAGGTCAGAGGAACAATCATGATGGATGAAATACATTACAATTCCTCAGTGGAGTCGTCGATTCTATTATGAGGAATAAATATCTATGGTTTGTGTTAGGACTACAATAGATAGAATGACACCAAGAAATCAACTCAAATCTCAAATATGCTAGATAAATGGAAATGCCAACAAAATAAAGGATAGAAGCCTACCTCTTCCGGACGTTCGTAGGAGACCACCTGTTAGTCCAAATTTATGAATAATGATTTATGAAATTTAATTCATCAATCTGGGTTAGTAAGCTTAGAGGCACTATCAATGTATGTGAGAGAACTAGTTTGTAAAGTCCTAAAAGCTCATATCAAAGTCTAGAACTTAAAACAATAAATGAAAAATCTTAATACAAAATATAAACTTCAAATTTCTACAGTCCTTCTGAAGTAGAAATGCAGGCTACAAAGTGAAATGCATTCCCTATTGAAAGAGAATATTTGCAACAATACTCTATTTTTAACTTATAGAATGAAGTGTTTAAAAGAATCTAACTTACCACACCTGCAAAAACTAATATACCACTACTTCACACTATATTGATTACTTGTAGCTTGATGGTAAACACTTTGGTTGTAAAGAGGAATTATTTCACAATTAATTATGGAAAGCTTTACAACATTACTCTGGAGTTAATGCAATCATTAAAGTGTTAAATTAAAAGCATGAAAACATTCGATCTATTCTATCATTTGCAACCTTTCAAAACTACAAGAAACCCAATGGTCAAAGCTCAGGTATTAAAGTGAAATTAATTCTTTATGATAGTACTTTGTGGTCTCTGTAACTTCTTCAGATTTCAAATGGATTTTTATTAAAAGATAAAGACAACAATTTATATCTTTTTGAATCAACACATCATTCTATACCCTCAATGGTTGATGAACATGTTGCAAGGGAAATTAAGTGTTGCGATTTAACAAATTCTTGCTAACAATACTCTGTTGGGTTATAAATGATTGTGATTCAAGAATAAATTAACAACGATGATTCAAATTAACAACACATAGAAATTCATAAGAGCACAATTTTATCACAAATGTAAACTAGAAATCAAATGCACAATTTACCTCACAAATGAAAACTAAGAAAATCAAATTTGTACAAATGTACAACTCCCACATGAACCGATGTATGGAGGCCTTCCATCCACAACAAATGTACAGGATAAAAACACTTGAAACCCATGAACTTAACAAAGAATATATTATTTAGAAACATATTTTTTACATAAAAAACGTGACTGATTTTTTCTTAAAATCTGGAGCATATAAATACTCAAAAGTACAACAATATATCCTAAGATGATTCCTAAGGCTCATATCCATGTTATACAAATGATCTCATAAAATCTAGGTGTGTGAATCCTTAGGGAAATTGTGGAGAATCGATTTTCCCATATATTTTGTTGATTTTGCTAAAAACTGGGAAAGTTTGACCCATGTTGACCAAACACTTCTGGATTGAATCTGAATGAGCCAAAGAACAATAACCATCCCATGAAGGTCATGTTCAAGGTCCAAGTGTCCTTTTTCCACGAAGACATTTGCAAGTATCCAAAGCTAGGATAAATTGCAAGAAATCAGTATTTCTGGTAAAAGGCAACCCAAAAATTTCCCAAGTTAGCATTATTTGAAGATTAAATAAAAAATAAAAATAACTTAAATAAATACCTTAAGAATTATTTATGGTCTGTAATGTAGAAAAAATCTCATGAAAATAGGTTATGGATATCAATATTTTGGCAAAAAGATGGTTTTTAAAAGTGGCTTTTAGCTGTCAAAATGGGCACCCAACACCACCATTGAGATCACAATACAATGCTTGATACCTAGAACTTGTCCTCAACATCCAAGATACACAGGCATATGGAAAATGTATGAAATATCAACATATAAACTAGCATAATCCATCAACACATATAGAAAATTTACCCATGCAAAATAATATAAACATTTGCAACATATAATTCGACAAGAAAAGAGTATTTCTATTAATATAATCAACAAAAGTACATAGGTGACAACCTTATGTATCAACAACTCATCAAAACTGAGAAACTAAGTCCCTCCACCGGGGACTTCACCATTTCAATCCTCCATAAGGCAAGCTCACAAGTTCTATGAGTAAATGGGTTCCTCCTTCATAGGATAGGGAGAGATTGGGGGCTGAAATAAGGAGAGTTCAAACTTAAAGGACTAAGGGATGCATACTCGAGGATGTAACATGCGAAATTTTTTCTCTAGAGTGTACTTGCTCTCAACTTTTTCTTCCTCTTCAAGGCTTGTATATGGCTCAATTTATAGACTTCAAAGGGAATTGAAGGGTCGAATCAAAGCATTTCCAACATATGAAATGACAAGGATCATGGATCCTGTGACTTGGCATGGAAAATCCAAAATATTTTTAATTTTGAGCACAAAACCTGATGTACGCAGGATGTAATGGACCAACCTGCATATATGCCTATTGTATAACTATAGTTTGTCTATATGTACAAAAATTTGAATTTTTGACTTTTGAATGAGCAAGATGGGGAAACTGAGTCTGCAGAGGGAAAGGGTAGGCCACAAAAACATGATGCATAGAGTGTTGCAAAAATTTCTATAAAAATTGGATGATCGTGCTGAGTGAGAACTATGCCCACAACATATTCTGAAGCATTGGTCTCAACCTCAAAAGGTTGATGTAGATCAGGTAAGGAGAGCACTGTGGTTGAGCGCAAGTGATGTTTCATATCATTGAATGCTTGTCGTTGCGACTTTCCCCTCACAAATTTTTATTTTCCACCACCCTTGGTCAATTGGCTGAGGGCCCATGCAATATGGGAGAATCCCAACACAAACCTACAATAGAAGTTGACAAGTCCTAAGAAAATATGAAGCTCGATTAATGTGGTTGGGGCTGGCCAGTCATGAATGACTTGGATCTTGGATGGATCCTCATGCACACCATGCTCATTAACAATGTATCTTAGGTATTGGACCCTATTCATTCCAACAAAGAATTTTTCCAAGTTAGCATATAGCTCATGTTTCCACAGAGTATGAAGGACCTACTGAATATGATGCAAGTGTTCCACCCAAATTTTGCTAAAAAATAATGATATCATCTAGATATACCACCATAAAATAATTGGTGAAAGGTCGCAAGATATTGTCTATTAACCTCATGAAATTTTTTGGAGCATTCGTCAAACCAAAGGGCGTGAATAACCATTCAAAAATACCTTGTTTGGACTTGAAAGTAGTCTTCAATACATCGGTCTGTTCTATTGAGAACTGATGGTAACTGAACTTTAGGTAAATCTTAATGAAGTACTTGGCTCCCTTGAGCTGTTCAACAAGGTTGTCAATCCGAGAAATTGGGTACCGATTTCTAACAATGATTTTTCTTAGGGCCCTGCAATAAATTCAAAGTTGTTAGGTCTTGTATTTCTTCTGCACGAGTACAATTGGGCTTCCATAGCGTGAGGATCTTGGTTAGATGTTCCCCTTTTGGAGCAGTCCTTGGATCTGGTGCTTGATTTCGACATTTTCCAGAAGAGAGTGATGATAGACTGGGCCATTCAATAGAGGTGCATTGACGATTAGATCAATTGAATGCTTGAGCTAACATTGCAGAGGTACCCTAGTGGGTGAGGAGAAGATGTCTTTGTATTCTTCCACGACATTGTCCACCTGCTTTTGCTGCATGGAGAGGCTCTATGTGAGGCCATGGATATGGATGTGACCTTCTGTTGACTGATCCATATTTTATGAGAAGAACAAAATGAATACAGATTATTAAAATATGCTTAACACAAAATAACAGATATACAATAAATTTGGTTTTCTATTTAATAAGGAAATAAGCTGAAACTGTAAAATGCAGCGGAAAACAAGCTTGCTGGAATGGCGACATGTTATCTTTGAGAATAGATATGATGACTATGCTCATTCACAAGAAGATGATTACAATGAGGCTCTGAAGGCATTTTTATAATAAACAAGAATGTTAAAAACCATAGGCATCCAAAAACCTAACCCTAGGAGATGAAGCGCCAAAATTCATGTGGGCCCCATTTGGGTAAGTTAGTACATCAACTTCCTGGGGTCATAACTTTTGCATACAATCTCCGTTTTAGGCGCATGATAGCCCATTGTAAAGGTATTTTCAAGGAGATTCATTTTGGGGGCTCAATCAAAGCCTTCAGCTTTCATTGAGAAGCTCGATCCCAAAAAACCTTCATTTACGTTCTCAAAATGGCCCCGAAAGTTAAAAATTGCTAAAAATAGTAAATTGCCAAGATTGCCAGAAAATTGTTTTGAGCGAGTTGGAAAAGATGGGTGGCCACCGATATCCACCTGGATCAATACTCCCTCCTTAGGAAGTAATGGTCTCCATTGCTTTGATTTCACCCATCAGAAGAGGATATCGGTTGAAGTAATAGATTTTAAAGAAAAGTTTTCCTCAGTTTCCAGAATGGAAGCAGTCAGATTGATCTTGGCTTATGCATGTTCAAAGAAAATCAAAGTATATCATATGGATGTAAAATCAGCCATCCTAAATGAATAACTAGAAGAAGAAGTATACATTGAAAAACTAGAAGGATTTGTACTGTCAGAAAATGAAGCTTATGTTTGTAGATTGAAGAAGGCATTGTATGGACTCAAACAACCCCCAGAGCATGGTATTCAAGATTGGATAGGTATCTACAACAACAAGGGTTCAGGAATGGAAATGAAGAAAACAATCTCTACATAAAGGTAAATCAATATAGTATATTTAAAATTGATGTTTATGTTGATGAAATTTTTTTTGGAAGTGATTATGACAGGATGAGTCAGAAATTTGCTAAAGACATGCATAATGAATTCAAAATGTCATTACTTGGTGAGTTGTTTTTCTTTTTGGAACTCCACATATGTAAGCAAGATACCTGTATTTTAATCTCCCAGACCAAGTATATTAAAGAAATGTTAAAGAAGTTTGGAATGGTAGATTGAAAGCTCGTAAGTACTCCCATGCATGCAAGTTTCAAATTAAATAAAGATGATATATCCAAGGATGCAGATCAGAGACTCTACAAATCGATGATTGACAATTTACTCTATGTGACAACATTGAGACTGGATGTGATGCAAGCAGTTGGAAAAGTGGAAAGATTTCAAGAAACATCAAAGGAAAAACATGTTATGGCAGTAAAGAGAATATTCAAATATCTCAAAGGAATAAAATACTATGGATTATGGCATCCAAAAGGGAACGATCTATCTCTAGTTGCATACACATATGCAGATTGAGTAGGAAGTGTTGATAACAGAAGAAGTACAAGTGGAGAAACCTTCTACGTGGGTGATTGTTTGGTATCCTGGTTGAGAAAAACAAATCTCCAATATCATTGTCCACAAAAAAATCAGAGTATATTGCAACAACAACATGTTGTACATAGGTTCTCTGGATGAAGCAAACTTTGCAGGACATACATGTGGAATATGACGAGCCTATTCTGATATTCTGTGATAACACCAATGCTATAAGTATTTCTAAGAATCTGGTGATGCATTCCAAGATGAAACACATTCTGATCAGGTTTCACTTTCTATGGGAACATGTTATAGAGAAGAATATCAAGGTAGAGTATGTTGGGACAAAAGAACATATTGTAGATATCTTCACCAAACCTCTTCTGAGGGAGACTTTTGAGTATCTTTGACATGAACTTGGAGTATTTTCAGCCCCACAATGATCTACATGGTAGTTGTAATAGTATGACAGGAGAATAGAATCAATAATCATGAAAGAATTGAATGCTTTTTATCAGAGATGTACACGAGGAAGCACCATGAAGAGAAACATTAGTAGAGATTAGAGGCTTATATACAGGGGGAGCATCCCTAAGGAGAAGTCAACCTTTTCCATTGATGTCAAAGTGGGAGAGAAAAATAAAGGCATGAAAAGGAAGAGATGAGTAAAAGGAAGAGAGGAGGCATGAAGACAAGGGGAGCCAACATGAGCACATGAGAAGTGTTGTGTCTAAGTGTTGCCATCAATGCCAAAGGCAAAGATGGTTGAAAGATTAATTGTTGAAATATTAATTATTGAAAGATTAATTGTAATTATTAAAAGATTAATTGTTGAAAGATCAATTGTCATTGAATTGGTTAAAGATTGGTTGTCATTGATGTCAACCCTTGAACAAGAAATTAACAGGTTGCATGTCAAGAGAAAGTAGTTGTAAACAAAATTTAACAAGTTGCATGCCAATTTCATTTGAAAGTAACTGTAAAAATAAGTTAACAAGTTTCATGTGAGTTGCATGTGCATGCCAGTTGCATGAGATCCTTATTAAAACATATAGAAAATTCAATTAGAAAATCACCTATGAGAATATAGGTTGTGTTAGCACTAAAAGTCACACTTTGACTGCTAAAGTGTAAGCTCAAAATCCATTAGAATGTAAAAGACAATTTCGAGTTTGCAGACTCATATCCTCACTTCCCTCACTTTCCCATCCCCGTGAACCTGCCATGTTCCTAGTTTCTCTACCTACACTTTACCTTCTCCCTTACATCACCCTACATCACCCTTATCCCTCCACCACCTACAAATTACTCCCTCCCCCTCTCATATCCTTACGCTCTCCTTCCTTAGATTTTTTTAAAATAATATAGCTCACGGGTGGCAGACACCGACCACCCTCACTCCCCAACCCGCCAACCCGCTCCTGCAACCTACAAACTACCCTTTTAACTTTTGTTGTCTACAAATCCTCCCCGTTCCCCTCACTTACCCTTCTGCCTTCTCTTCTATACTTAACCATTATTCCAAAGTTTTCACCATTTAAACCATGAACCAATAATAACATTCAATATGGAAGCATGGAATTGTGACACATGGCAACTTGTGGAGGGGACATGTGGAATATTCTTATTGGAGCATTACACGTGGAAACATACAAAAAGAGAGACACGTGACATGATCTTATTGGATGAAAAATGTCAGATTATTATCGGCATATTGTTGGACTAATGAGTGATGACATGTGGAGACATCTTATTGGATGACTCATCATGGTAACTGGGCATGAGGTGGACGATGACGGGAATCCAAAATTCTATTTTATTCAACAATTTTCTGAGGGTCGAACACCTTATGCTCCATAATCTTCTTCTAGTGTTTCTTTCTAAGTGTATGAAACACTTAGTATTATATACCATGAAAAATATAATATCCCAATGCATGTGGGATATACTTTTGAACCAAAAGGGTGAATTTTATGAAGGGGCACGAAATTCATCCAAGGGTTGTGATTTACCCAAGACAATTGATTGACGGTGGTTGAGTGTTAATCTTGCAGAAGCCATAACTTGAGCTTCAGGTGTTAGAATCATGTAAACTTTATACTGTTGGAAAGGTATTTCGATGTAAAATATGGTGGTATAGGTTTAAAGTGATAAAAGTTGATACTTTGTTCTCATAAATTAAAATATCAGTTAGATGCATTTTTAATGGGCCTGCGTGACAACTCAACTTCACGAGCTCATATCTTGAGATCTGGGCAATGGAATTGGTAAAACATTATATCATTGGAAAGCTAAGACGATGAAGATCACATCAGAAGTGGTTTCAATGGATAAAATTATCCACAACATTACCATAAAATTAAAACATGGTCATCTCTTAAAGGAGGCAACAAATTAAAGATTATTCGAAATAAAAGTTTATTTAAAAAACTTTTATTTAAATATTTTTGGGGCCCACCTTAAAGCACGAATATCAATTAATTCAAGTAATTAATGAGATTCCAATGTTATGTTAATTAAAGTGATTTTCTAAAAAAGAAAAATAAATTTAAAGAGAAAAAGGAAAAACCCTAACTACTCAAGTAGTTAGAAGAGCATTTCTTTAAAAATGGAAAAGAGAGACTTCATGAGTTCTAGAATTCATTGTTGAGAGGGAATTCAAAGGAGAAGGAGAGAGACATACTAGTCATCATTATGTAATCAATATTTTGATCGGTAAGCAAAGATTTTCATTCTTCTCCATTATTTTCTTCTTCTACATTGTTTTATCAAAGCTTTGTGTTTGTATTCTTGAAACAATCATGGGGCTGAGTTCTCAAGTGTTTTTCTTGTAATCTTCCAAGACTTTTCATATATGATCATGGAGCGTTTGCAGCCATATATGTGACTGTCAAATGGATTTTGTATATTGTTAGACATGTTTTATGAGAAAGAATCTACAAAGAATTACTTTCGGGGTTGATCTTGACTGTATCTTGTAACTTTGAGTTTTAAGTATGAGATATTTGAGGTTGACCTATCAATTTCCCTTTCATTTTAAATGCAATACTCTTTTAAAATTATTTGAGATGATAAGAAATATTCTCTCTTTTCTCTTGTGAGGAGATATGAATGTATCTATAGAGGATTACATATGTGGTGTTGAGTATTTGTATTTTTTGATATTGAAGATCCTCTTCAATCTTTTATTTGTAGAGAATTGCTACACATAAATATCATACCGGGTTATTGAAGAACCATTTTCATATAAATCCAAGAAATAAAGATTTGGGGTTTGTTTCCTAGCACTCTCCCTACTCCAATATATCCAAAGATATATCTTTTAGCCAAAGAGGAGAACCACCTCTCTAAAAATGAAGGGGGAATAATGTCCTCGTGAGGTTGTTGTTATGGTCTTGATAGATCCAAGCATAAAAAAACACACATACATAACATAACTAATCTATAATAAATTACCATTTTTATTTATTAAAAATTAAAATCATTTTATTTTCCAAAAAAAATTGTAAAACACTTTGGTGCAACTTAAAATAGAGATGCACCATCCACAACTTAGAGTAATCACAAGCGCACCATAAATAGTGTGCTCCTTATTTAAACTTAATGTGCTAGGAAAGTGGATAAGGTTTTTATTATTATCGATAATTAGTATGCGACTTGTACAGGAGCACCGATACCTAGACGGTGCACCTTTTATGCTCATATGCACCACCAATGATATGTCTATACATTCTGAAATGCACTAATAAGTAGATCACATTTTTATTTTTACCTTGAATTAATAGTGCGCTTTAGATGTAAGAGAGCACTAGTAATATTGCTTCCTTAAATCCACAAGAGCCTAGAAAAAAGTGGAAAATGTTTAAATTAAACATGCTCACTAGTGTGCTTACAATACATTGGTGCACCACCAATCGTGCCTTCTAATTTTATATCATGCACTGCAAATCAAAAGAATATATTTTTAAATTTAAACAAAGTGTATTGGTGTAATACATATGTACAAAGGCACCATTAGTAGCGTCTCCATACATTTCCTAGAACACCAACAAGCCCAATATAGTTTTTAATAAAAAAAACTCTCAATGGTGCATTTATAATATGGAGAAGAATCTAGTATGGTGCCATCTTATATTATAAAGACCACTAACAAAACAAGGAAATAATATTTATTATTTGTGTTCCATGATGCGCTTGTGATGTACAAGAGCATCGATAAGGGTGTTATTGAACATTTACAAATATTCTAGAAAGTATGGAAATATGTTTGATTTAAACAAATCTTATCAGTGCACTTTGTATGTGCAAAGGAACCACTAACGATAGCTTCATACATTTCCTAGAGCACCAACAAGACCAATATATTTCTATGGAAAAATATCTCAATGGTGCATGTATGATATCGAGAAGCACCAAATACAATGTTACCTAATATTATAAAGAATATTGATAAAGTAGAGAATCATATTTATTATTTATGTTCCATGGTGTGATTATGATGTACAAGACCATCATTAGAGGTGCTATTGAACATTTACAAATGCATCAAAAGTGTGGGAATCTATCTAATTGAAATAAAACTTTTCAATACTCTTGGGATGTATGGAGGCACCATTAACTATGCCACTTTTCAATACGCTTGGGATGTATGGAGGCACCATTAACAATGCCTCCATATATTTTCTAGAGCACGAACAGGCCTGGGATATTTTTATATAAAAATATCTCAATGGTGCATTTATAATATCGAGATACACCAAGTACTATGCTTCCTAATATTATAAGGAGCACCAAACAAACGTAGTTTTTTTTTTTTTTTTTTCTATTTTACTAGTGTGCTCCACGTTAATGAACAGATTGCTAAAGGTGCATCCTATAAATTTATAAGATACACTGCACAGTCCAGTGAGAGTCGAAAAATTGAATGCACCACATATAATTTAAAAAAAAATGAAAAAGGAAAATTTAAGCCAATTTCTAAATGTTATTCTGTCAAAAATGTAAAACGGGAGGTAACAAATAATTTACCTAGTCTCTTCCCTGCTGAGGAGGCATGGTTTCCATGTAGATTAAAATGAAAATATGGTACCGTATTACAAAATTTAAAATGAACCAAATCCACCAGTGAAGCAAAGGAATTGAGTTCAATAACACAATAACACTGACAATGAGGTGACCATATAGGGATCCAGTGCTTGTATGGTTGGAAGCACTAAAGGAGATGTAAAAATGAAATTACAGTTTGGTAATTTTTTAAAATTTTACCCTACTTTAGTGCACTTGATAGTAAAATGCTGATCTGAAAATAGTAGGCTGACTTGTTATGCTATGCAAGCACCCTCTACTTCATTAAAATAAACTTTACAGGACCTTGCTTCATGTGTTAAAATATGCAAGATAGTTTATGTGCCAAATTTATGTATCTTCTTATAAATTCTTATGTGTGAGGAATTTTTCTTTTAGATGGTTAAATATGTACTTTAAATAAATACACAGCAACACAACTTGCAGCAAATAAACCATCAAACTCACAACAAGAACAACATGATAAAGGAGTTCACCCCCCTCCGGGATACATCTCCTTGAGCCTCCATCAATGGACTTGGCTCTTTGGGATTAATTTGTCAAAAGTTATTTTACAAGCTTTTGATCAACTCCAATGGAAAAAAAAAATGTACCATTGGGATCAGAACACATAAAAACCCCAAAAATGACTAATAGAACTCTAAAAACGGATCATGGCTCATCTGGGCATGACCTCTTCTACATGTGGCCATAAGCTTCCCTGAGCTTCTCTTTGGAAAAAACACCTGTAAAAGTCCTAAAAATCCTCTGAAACCTATGCCAATGTGTTCAGAGCATAACAATTAGCCAAAAATGATTATTCAATCACAGAAAACAGACATAGACTCACCAAAACATGTCCTCAATCAATGAGGGCTTCAAGCTCCCTGGAGCTTGCTGAAACTTCAATGGCTAAAAACCTACAAAATAAGTCTTCAAATGGCCTTGATAATAGTGCCAATGGATTCAGGATATCCAAAAACCCCTAGCTGGGCTTTTACGACACCTCAATCGGCCAAAAAATGAGAAAGATGGGCCTCCTGCCATCCTCTTCCTTCAAGCTTGCTGCCTCTGGTTCGCCAAAATGCACCTCTGTGTGCATGAACCAAGCACTCCAAATCCGTGTTTAAACCCAAAACACATGCGCAACTGAATAACTGTGCAAACTGTAGGACGGTTAGGGCGCCTCCAGCCCCTAACCACCAAGCTCTCGGGCACATGGGTCCATGTGACCACGCGCATTTCCAAAAAGGGCTCCGTCCAAAGCAAATAGAAATGCAACATGTGGCAGGTC